>RCUC01133102.1:0-43390 GCA_003697995.1 Taxidea taxus jeffersonii | reverse complement strand
AAAAAAAAAAAAAGAAGGAGAGAGAAAAAAAAGTGTGCAAGTGACAGTAAGTTGAGTATTTGACTATAAATAAGGAATTAGAAAATGTGTCTTAAAAATGGTTTACTCTGGGGGCTCCTGGGTGGCTCAGTGGGTTAAAGCCTCTGCCTTCAGCTCAGGTCCTGGGATTGAGCCCCGCATAGGGCTCTCTGCTCAGCAGGGAGCCTGCTTCCTCCTCTCTCTCTGCCTGCCTCTCTGCCTGCTTGTGATCTCTGTCTGTCAAATAAATAAATCTTTAAAAAAAAAATAAAAAATAATATGTAGAAACTTAAATTAATAAAAGAATGGGAAATTGGACCATGTGCTAACAGTTTTTAAGTTATTAGTGATGGAAGAGAGTCTAACACCAAGTACAGTGCTGTTTCACTGGCTGTGACATGAATCTCTTGATATTTTAACTTCCTAAAGAAAATGAATTAATCTATTTTGGAGCCTATTACTGCTTCTTAGGAAGTTTATAGTTATAGACAGTGCATGATGGCATTAACTATCTTTAGTAGCTTGTTACTAATATTCTTACCAATAAGGAAATTATGAGTTGAGGTGGCAAAAACAGAAAATGCCAAGCTTATTTTATGAGTATACCTAATGATTTGAATTTAAATAATTTATTCTGGTGTATTGACCAGCTACTGTATTTTATTGTGGTTCATATGTTTCTATAATGCGATAAGAATCTAATCCTGAAAATACTGAATTACGTTCCTAAGCTACTTGGAGAATAAAATTTATGTCTAAAAACTTACCATTTTCTTTTGTAAACTTTTTTACTTGCTTACAATTTTGGAAACATATGATGTAATTTCATTTAGTGTGTAGCTGAGTTTTGTTTCTAATTGTTATATTAATTCTGAGGAAACACTTTATTTTATTTATTTTTTTTTTTTAAAGATTTTATTTATTTATTTGTCAGAGAGAGAGCAGGAGCGAGCACAGGCAGAGGCAGGCAGAGGCAGAGGGAGAAGTAGGCCCCCTGCCGAGCAAGGAGCCCGATGTGGGACTCCATCCCAGGACGCTGGGATCATGACCTGAGCCGAAGGCAGCCACCTAACCAACTGAGCCACCCAGGCGTCCCCTGAGGAAACACTTTATAAGTCTGTTAGTCACAATTAAAAATTTAACATAATTTTTATGAGTGTGGTGTTCTGATTTGTCTCGTTATGTGTCTTAGTCCATTTGAACTGCTATAACAAAAGACTTCAGATTGGGTAACTTACAAACAACTAATTTGTCACAGTTCTGAAGGCTGGAAGTCCAGTATTGATATGAGCAACGTCATGTTCTGGTGACACCCTCTTCCTGGTTCATAACTGGAGCCTCCTCCCTGGGTCCTCGCACAGTGGAGGGGACTACGGAGTTCTGTGGGATTTCTTTCATAAGAACACTAATCTCATTCATGAAATTTCCACCCTCGGGATTTAAGCATCTCTTAAAGGCTCTGCCTCTCTTGCTATCATTTGGGAAGATAGGGTTTTTTTTGTTTGTTTTGTTTTGTTTTGTTTTGTTTATTTAAGATTTTTTTATTTAAACATATAATGTAACCCCACCACCCTCTCCCAACCCCTCTCCCCCCCAACCCCCCTCAGTTTGTTTTATGACATTAAGAGTCTCTTTTGGTTTGTCAGGAAGATAGGGTTTTAACATGACTTTTGAGGAGACATAAACTTGCAGACCATAGCATTATATTTCAGCAGTTATTCCACACAAATTCTAATAATGGGATTTATAACCATGTTATTTTAATCCAAAGATATATTAAGGCCATGAGGGAGTATAGTATTGGGTCAAATCACATAGCAAGTAAACAGTAAAATGCATCATCAGATTCTTTTGATTCTGACTCTATTATACTACAATGTAATAAATTTTTAGGTATTATGTTATTCTATGCTTGAAACAAATCAAAAGTAATTTATTTTTAAATATAGTCCTTAATCAATAATGCATCTTTGATTTTGTTATAGGTCTGATTAAAGTTTTATGAATTACAGGATGTGAGGGCAATCTCAGTGTGACATCTGTCACCCCATGGATCACTAGGGTTGATTCACCTGACCTGGATGTCTAGGCAGGTGTCCTCTTCTTCCTTCACTGTTCCATGTGTGTCCCTCCTGAAGCTGTGTGTTTGATCAAAGCGGACAGCCTCCCACAGTAGAGGAGGACCATTCTTTAGTTAAGGCTGTATGAGTAGCTGTGCTCTCCTGCAAGAATCTCCAGCAAACTTTCAAAGTTATTGTGAATTACATAATATGATTTCAAAGAGAAGGAAACATTTGGAAAACATCCTTTCAGAATTCATAGGGGGAGCACCTGGGTGGCTCATTTGGTTAAGTATCTGACTCTTGATCTCAGCTCAGGTCTTGATCTCAGAGTCATGAGGTCAAGCCCCATGTAGGGCTCCACACTGGGTGTAGAGCCTACTTTAAAAAAAAATTCATAGAAATTCAACAGAAAATAATATTCTGCTGTAGGATTACTGTTAACTAAGACGTGTAGGACTGAAGATTCATTTTACAGATCAGGACATGGAACTGAAGAAAGATTAAGTGACTTTTCCAAATTACACAGCTAGTAAGTGGGGGAGCCAGGACTGAAATCCAGTCCTCTTGGAGAATACACTTCTAGTCTATCATCACACTTGTGTCCAGGGCAAAGCATGGAACAGTAGTGTGAATGCTTTCATACATTCTGGAGGAGAAGAATTTCTTTTTTTTTTAATTTTTTAATTTTTTTGTAAACATATAGTGTATTATTAGCCCCAGGGGTACAGGTCTGTGAATCGCCAGGTTTACACACTTCACAGCACTCACCATAGCACATACCCTCCCCAATGTCCAAAACCCCACCACACTCTCCCTAACCCCTTCCCCCCAGCCCCCCTCAGTTTGTTTTGTGACATTAAGAGTCTCTTATGGTTTGTCTCCCTCCCGATCCCATCTTGTTTCATTTATTCTTTTCCTGTCCCCCAACCCCCCGCCCCGTTGCATCTCCACTTCCTCATATAAGGGAGATCATATGATAGTTGTCTTTCTCCAATTGACTTATTTTGCTAAGCATAATACCCTCTAGTTCCATCCACGTTGTTACAAATGGCAAGATTTCATTTCTTTTGATGGCTGCATAGTATTCCATTGTGTGTGTGTGTGTGTGTGTGTGTGTGTGTGTGTGTGTGTGTATATATATATATATATATATATATACCACATCTTCTTTATCCATTCATCTGGATGATGAATCGATCATCCAATCGATGATGGACATCGAGGTTCTTTCCATAACTTGGCTATTGTGGACATTGTTGCTATAAACATTCGGGTACACGTGCCCCTTTGGATCACTACATTTGTATCTTTAGGGTAAATACCCAGTAGTGCAATTGCTGGGTCATAAGGTAGCTTTATTTTCAACTTTTTGAGGAACCTCCATGCTGTTTTCCAGGGTGGTTGCACCAGCTTGCATTCCCACCAACAGTGTAGGAGGGTTCCCCTTTCTCCACATTCTCGCCAGCATCAGTCATTCCTGACTTGTTAATTTTAGCCAAAGAATTTCTTTTTAACAACATGAAACTAAATGCTTGTCTTCTTAAGCCACTTTGTTTTGTACCTCAGAACAAACACCTTGTTGGAAAAGGTTGCTGCTGCAGTGGACCAATCAGCCTTCTACAGTGCCCTCTGGGGGAGTCTCCTTACCAGTCCTGCTGTACGGTTACCAGGAATCACATACGTCCTCGCCCATTTGAACAGGAAGCTTTCCATGGAAGATCAACTTTATATAATTGGCAGTGATATTGAACTAATGGTATGTCTATGTATGGTTGCTCACATAACCTACTTCTTCAGAGCTAGGCACACTATTCCAGACAGATAGTGAGAATTGTGCCACAAACAAGAGTTCCTGTTTCCATGGAACTTACATTTTTCATCAAGGAAACTTAAAGACCAAATTAGTGACTAAGTATTGTTTTTAAAAGTGTTAAAAATTTTTTTTCATGGAAAAGGAATTGTAGATTATATGTTATCTCCAGCTGTTATTCAAGCAAATAAATGGTCTTTATTACCATCTTGCTAACTGATCAGACCACTGTTAACATAGCCCCGTTAATTATATAATTCCAAAGGGGACCTTTTCAGTCATAGCTTCCATTATAGGAAAGATGGATTTTCAAAAAAGTGACCGCCAGATTCTTTTTTGAATTTGTATAAGAAGATACAGAACCAAAGGAGATGGTGAAAGATAGTACCCAAAAAAATCACATTGATTGCTTATACTTTTTAATTCCTAGATTAGGGACAGAACGAAACTTTTCTCTCTCTAGAGTGCTATACTATGAAAATTAGCAAGGAGTAAAAAACAAACCCTCTAAGGTCACTAAGAAAAGTTTTTGTTTTCTTAAATTACGGTTAATCATCCTGTACTTTTTCCCTTATATGATTATGAAATGACTGAAATTTTTATGCAGATTTTTGGTTACATGTATTAAACTCTAATTAACATACACAGAAAATAACAACTTGTGTGTATAGTTTATGAATTTGGATAGATGCCTATAGTCAAGTAACCAATACTACAATCAAAATAAAGACTATTTCCATCAATCCAAAAAGTTCTTCAGGCCCCTTTGTAGTTATTTCTCTTCCCCTATACTCCCAGGCCCTTGCAAACACTGGTCTGATTTCTGTTCCTCTAGTTGTACTTCTTCCAGAATACTATTTAAATGGAATCATACAGTATCAGCCATTAAGTCTGGTTCTTTCGCTTTGTAGAACACATTGGAGATTCATCCATGTGTTAACGGTTATCAGTGGTGTGTTCCTTTGCATTGCTGTGTAGTATAATGTTGCATGAATGTGCTGCGATTTGTTTATTCATTCACCAGTTAATGAATATTTGTTTCTTGCTTGGGCAATAATGAATAAAGCTGCTGTAAACAGTTGCATACAGTTATTTGTGGAGACCTATGTTTTTATTTCTTGGGGAAATACCTAGGAATGGGATTCCCTGTTCACATGGTAAAGGTATGTTTACCTTTTTTTAAATAAGTTTATTGAGATACAGTTCACATACCATAATGTTTATCCTTTGGAATTGTATAATTCAGTGGTTTTTAGCATATTCACAAAGTTGTGCACTTATCACTATCTAATTTTTAGGACATTTTCATCACCTCAAAAAGAAACTCCATAGTAATTAATCACATCATGTTTTTCTCTCACTCTTGGCCCTGGCAACCACTAATCTTTCTGTTCCTATCTATTTGTCTATTCTGAACATTTCATACAAATGCAGTTATACAATATATAGCCTTTTATGAATGACTTCTTTCACTTATCAATATTTTTAATATTCATCCATGTTGGAGCTGGTATCAATACCTCATTCCTTTTTATGGTTGAATAATAGTGCATTGTGTGGATAATACCACATTTTATTTATCTGTCCATCAGATAATTTTTTTGGCTATTATCAATAATACTCTGAACATTAACATGTAAGTTACATTGACATGTAGTTTTACATCTTAGCAGGTGTAAAATATTATTGTTTTGATTTGTACTTCCCTAATGACTAATGATATTGAACATATTTTCTTATGGTTATTGTCATTTTTATATCTTCTTTGGAGAAGTGTCTCCTCAAATTCTTTGCCTGTTATTTAAGTTGTGTTATTTCTGTTTTTGTTGTTGAGTTGTAGTTCTTTATGTATTCTGGATGTTAAGACCTTTGTATATGTGACTTAAAACTATTTTTGCCCATGCTATGGACTTGTCTTCTTACTTTCTTAATACTTACTGTCCTTTGAGGCAGGAAAATTTTAATTTTGATCAAGTCCAGTTTATCTGTTTTAATCTTTTGGCATTTGTGCTTTTGGTATTAGTTATTTTCTAAGAGATTTTACCTAATTCAAGATCACAAACAGTTATTCCTGTATCATCTTTTAGTGTATGTTTAAGTTTATAAGAAACCACCGAAATATTTTCCGAAATGACTATACCATTTTTATGCAGATTTTAAAATGTATTGTTACATTTCCTTTTAATAACTTAATGGAAATTTTAAGCAAGTCACTTTTTTATTTCTTTAAAAAACAAATGATATAATTGGAAAACTATTTGTAACACATCACAGAGGATTATCCTCCATATTATTCAAAGAGCTACTATAAATAAGTAGGCAAATATTAATAAGTAGAAAAATGGATTTGAACAGATAATTAAACTAAAGGAAATAAAACTAACTCAAATATATGAAAAGATGCTCAACATTACTTATGATAGAAATAAAAATATAACTACACTGGGATGCCAACTTTCATATATCAGATTGGCAAAAATGAAAAAAAAAGCACATGGGTAAACATGAAAAAACAGAAATTGTCACAAAAAGCTGGTGGGAATATAAATATGTATAACCTTCATGAAATGCATTGCATTATATATATCGCAAATGCATATACCCCAAGACCCAGCAGTTGTATTTTAAGGGGTTTATCCTGTAAGAGCACTTGTACATCTGTATATTGCAGCATTATTTACAAAATAAATATTTACAAACAGCATAAATATCTATCATTAGAAGCCTGTTTAAAAATTAGTATTCATCTATGAAATAGAGTATTCTTTAGCCATAAAAAAAAAATGAAGCTCTGTATATAGTGTTAAGGAAAGATCTCCAAGATCTATTATTAAAAGAAAAAGGAAAAATTTGGGATATATGCATGTGTGTTTTTATTTACTTAATGTTTGTAGGAAATATTCACTAGTTATACTGGTTGCTTGCAAAAAAGGAAATTGAGTGGTTGGGAGACAAGTGTGGGGGAGAACTTTTTGCTGTATATACTCTTGTATACCTTAATTTTTTTAAACCATCATAATATATTTACCTATTCCAAATACTGTAAATACATTTAGCCAGTGATAAGAAACTGAGAAGGATACTTCTGTCTGTTGGAGAAAATGAGGTGTTCCACTTGCATGGTAAATCTTTGCCAGTGTAACAGGCAATAGATACTAAAGGCTCTCTTATTTCAGGTAGAAGCAGTAAGTACTTCAGTGCAGGACTCAAGTGTACTTGTACAGAGAAGTACGCTGGACCTCATACTCTTCTGTTTTCCATTCCACATGAGTCAGGTAAAACATTAATAATGATATTAATATAAAGAATTCTTTGGAAAATCATAGATTCCTGATGTGTAGTTCCTTTGTAAGTTGGATTTAAGTTGAATTCTTTTGTTTTATGAACGGGTAAGTGCAATACATACTACATACAGTACATGCAGAGCTTGAACTCATAACTCTAAGATCAAGACCCAAAGTGAGATCAAGAACCCTTAACCAACTGAACCAGGTGCCCCGAACAGTTCCTTTTTTAAGGAATAGAATTTGTGGAAATTTGGGGGGTTGGGGGAATTTTATTGATTTGCATAAGAACATGGAAATTGAAATAGATTATTTCATACTTTTAAAAAAAGTTCTAACCTGAAAAAAAACAAGAGATAATCATTGCTAGCTCTGAGTAAGGCAGGACTCTGGGACCCAGCCTTCTGCTCAGTGTTATGTCTGTCCTGATGTAACTTACCTTTTCTTAGTTTGGTGATTTGATAATGTATATCTGACTCTTAGCAGAGCTGGCTGTTTGAAAGCCAAATATTCAATTACTGTGACATTCTCTAGTACTTTTATTACAAATGAGAACAGTTAACAAAAAAAAAAGTGTTTCATTCGTGAAAATGTAATCAATGTCTTCATTTTTAACCCACTGAGCCACCCAGGCACCCCTCAATGTCTTCATTTTTATTTTTTATTTATTTATTTATTTTTAAGATTTTATTTATTTATTTGTCAGAGAGAGAGGGAGAGAGAGCGAGCACAGGCAGACAGAGTGGCAGGCAGAGGGAGAAGCAGGATCCCTGCTGAGCAAGGAGCCCGATATGGGACTCGATCCCAGGACGCTGGGATCATGACCTGAGCCGAAGGCAGCTGCTTAACCAACTGAGCCACCCAGGCGTCCCAATGTCTTCATTTTTAAAGAGGTGGTCTGAATTCTTTTGAGTTCTAAACTTTAATGAGGAGTTATGTAGAACACCAATATGTGAACATTCAGAATGGAAGAACAAAAGTAATAAGATGGAAATTTCTACCTTGGAGAAGGATGTTTATTTCTAAAAAGTCATTAGCAGAAAAGACTATTATTTGGGGTTTTTGTAAGAAATATGGTTAGTAGATAACTAGTGAATTTTCATTATGATCTGCCATGCTCACATTTTTCTTTATTACTTTATTCAGTTTGAAATTGAATTATTAGTAATTGAAGAATTTCACACTTAATTGCCTATTGTCCCTAATTGGGATATAAACTGTCTGCATTTGCTGTTTTTGAGATTTTCCACCCTGAAATCAGAGGCTTTTATTCTAACTCTGGCTTTTCACAAACACCTGCTGGGACATCTGCATAGTCTAAATTTATCAGTACAAGGATGCACAAACAGCTCATAAGGTAGTAATGAGTTCGACTTTTTTAAAGATTCATAAAAGAAAGCAAAGAAGAATATGCTAAAGTAATGTATATGGCTCAGAAGCCTAAAATATTTATTACCTGGGTCCTTATTGGAAAAAAAAAGTGTTGACCTTTACTCTTAAGCTTTCCCATTGTTTTCTTCCCTTCTAAGCATTCAGCATTATTAGTCCTTCAGTATACTGATAGGTGACTCAGCAAGATCTGAGGGATTAAGTTATGGTAGACTTAAACTGGGAAGAATTTAGTTTGTAAACTCATTAGACCAGTGTTTCTCAACCTTTTGTTTAGCTGAATTTCCTTCAGTACTTTTTTAATATTACCAGCCAAGAAGATTTTCTTAAGCCTTATCTTTTATAATTTGTGTTATAAAACCAGTAACAGTTTGATTTTTTTTTAAATAGGCACCCTACCCAGACCCAATTATATCTTCCCCCTATTTCTCTACTAGATTTTTAGATCACTGAGAATATAGATGAAGACAAATCATCTTTGTTCCCTACATTTCCTCTTTCCATATCTTTTATATATAATAAATTTTAAGCAAATGTTGATTGTAATCATAACTTAAGAGAGCCTTCATTACATTGTCCCAAAAGTGATTGCTGTTAATAGCTTCAGCAGTTAATGGGTTCCTAGAATCTCTCTACTTATTTCATGGAAAGTTGGCCCAATCTCTAATAATATCTTTAAGTGAGAGTTCTTTTCCATATTTGAAATGTGTGGTAATGTCAACAGTAATCAAGAAGTGACTTCTTACTTAAGAGTAGTTTGGGAAAGAGGAAGGTGCATTCGTGGCTCATTCAGTTAAGCAACTGACTCTTGATTTCAGCTCAGGTCATGATATCAGGGTCCTGAGATGCACCCTGTGTCGTGCTCCACACTCAGTGGGGAGTCTGCTTCTCTTCCTCTTTGCCCCTGCCCTCTCCCCACATGCTCACTTTCTCTAATATAAATTTAAAAAATTTTTTTAAAAGAGAAGTTTAGTTTTTGTTTTCAAAATATGATTGGGAGACATTAGTATTTTTTAAGAAAAAAATTTTTTTAATTTATTTGAGAGATTGAGAGAGGGAAAGCAAGCACATGTGCAGAGGGGAAGGGAGAGGGAGAGAAGGAGACTCCCTGCTGAGCATGGAGCCAGACAGGGGGCTTGATCCCACACCCTTAAGATCATGACCTGAGCCAAAATCAAGAGTCCAACGCTTGAAAAGAAAAAAAAAAAAAAAAGAGTCCATTGCTTGACCAACTGAACTACTCAGGCACCCCAAGACTTTCATACTTTTCAGGATTTTGTGAAAATATCTGTAATCTTCACATCTGATGTTAGATCAGCAGTTCTCAACCGCTTTAGTTTTAGGACCCTATTATACTCTTTAAAAATATTGAGGATCCTGGGGTGCCTGGGTGGCTCAGCTGGTGAAGCATCTGCTTTTGGCTTAGGACATGATCCCAGGGTCCTGGAATCAAGCCTCATGTCCGACTCCCCCCTGTTCATATGCTCTCTCATTCTCTACCTCTCATATAAATAAATAAAATCTTAAATAAATTGATAAATAAAATTGATGATCCTGTGGCACCTGGGTGGCTCAGTTGGTTAAGTGTCCAACTCTTGATTCTGGCTCAAGGAGTGATCTCAGGGTCTCAGGGTTCTGGGATCAAGCCCCACTTTGGGCTCCCCACTGAGTGGGGAGTCTGCTTGAAGATTCTCTCCCTCATCTTCATCTGTTCCTTCCCCTGTTCATATGCTTGCTTGCACATGTGTGCCTGCTTGCTCATTCTCTCTGTAAAATAAATAAATCTTGAAAAAGAATATTGAGGATCCTAAAAAAATCTTTTGCTGATGTAGGTTATATCTGTCTATATCGTTAGAAATTAAAGCAGAGATTTTTAAATATTTACTAAATCATTTAAATATAGTAGGTAACAGGTGACTCAGTCATTTGGGCATCTGTCTGCAGCTCAGGTCATGATCTTGGGGTCCTGGGCATCATTCCCAAATTGGGCTGTTTGCTCAGCGGGGAGTCTGCTTCTCCCTCTGTGCTCTCTCTTTTTCAAATTAATAGGTAAAATCTTAAAAATAAATAGAAATAAAGATAACAGTAACAAAGTTATCATGTTTGTCTAGATAACATTTTATAAAGTAACTCTGCCAAAATATTAAAAAAATTGGTGAATAGAGAGAGTAGCATTGTTTTATTTTTCCACAAATTAATGTCTGGTCTAATAGTACAGAGCAGAATTTGCTTCTGCGGTCAGTCTTGTGATTTTTTTCTTTTAGTTGAAATATATGGAAAAAAATCTGCTCTCACTGATACATAATTGGAAAAGAGAGGAATGTTTCAGCAGTCTTTTGTTGTTGTTGTTAAAATAGCATATTCTTCTATACTACACGAAAACTCAGTAAGCTGTAGTTTTAAGAAAATTAATTGCAGGGGTGCCTGGGCGGCTCAGTGGGTTAAAGCCTCTGCCTTCAGCTCAGGTCATGGTCTCAGGGTCCTGGGATCGAGCCCCGCATCAGGCTCTCTGCTCAGCGGGGAGCCTGCTTCCCTTCCTCTCTCTCTGCCTGCCTCTGCTTACTTGTGATCTCTATCTGTCAAATAAATAAATAAATACAATCTTTAAAAAAAAAAGAAAATTAATTGCAATATGGAATCTGAAACCAAATCAGTGAACTTTTCATATTCTGTTTCATGAAAATCTGCTGATCTGTCTTTTACTTTGGATACATCTTTTACCCAAATAAGGTTTTGGTTTTTGGCTAGGCATGGGGTGGGGCTTGAACTCAGGACCCTGAGATCAAGAGCTGAGCTGAGGTCAGGAGTTAGTCGCTTGACCAACTGAGCCACCCAGATGCCCCCAAGCACGCTTTTGTAACATCATGATTGGTTATTTGGAAATGCTACTTCAGTGAATTATGTAGATCTTCCAGAAATTAACACAATAACAAACAATCACATTGCTTACTACTACCACCAATCTCATTGGCAGAGTTTTCTAGGTATTGGGAAGCTTTCGAGCCGATTTAATTTAATTCAGTCATACTATTTCAAGCCAAATACAGATTTTCTAAAATTCTAATTTTCTTAGAGTGCATTTGCTGGCTCAGTTGGTAGAGCATGTGACTCTTGATCTTGGGGTTAAGTTTGAGCCCCATGTTAGGTGTAGAGATTATTTAAAAATAAAATCTTGAAAGCAATTCTAATTTTCTCTTGGAAATTAGATGAAAAATGAGCTCCAAATTTATTATCTGTAATGATGAGTATTCATTGTTTTTCTTGAAGTGACAGTCTCAATTTATTTTTGAGAAAATACCTGCCCTGTGTTCAAGCCTGAAATAATCGTAGTTTGTATCATCAGTCCCTCTTTCAGATAAAAGTACAAAAACAGGTACAAAAACAGGTACAAAAACAGATAGTACACCTCACAATTCAGTCACACAGGTGCTTTTCCTCAAGACATCCACCATGTAATGTCAAAGTGTTTTGTGTATACTCCCCATTTCATTACACAATATTAAAAGACTTCTGTGCAGGGGCTAGTATTTAACAAAATTAACTTTTTTCTGCTTCATTAACAACATTCCTAAGTGAAACTGACTTTTTTCCCTTTGTTTTTAATTTTACTGTAAGTACATGAGAGTAAAAAATCCCCTGCCTCCAAGTACAGTAGATGCCACTGCTGTATTTCTTCTGTTCGTGCTCAGGTGCTCGCAGGTTTACCCAGTATTCCTTGATCACAGCAAATGTCAACACATCTCAGAAGGCAGATAGCATCGTGGTATTGTTAGGAATATGGTTTTTACCTTGTGGACCTCCTGAAAGGGTTTTAGAAGTCCCCAGAAGTTCAGGAACCACACTTTGCTTAGAATTACTTAGATTAATAAAACTCAGATGAGTGACTATACTTTTTCAGCTATTGATGATCTGTGTTCTGTAACATCTCAGTTAAATTTCTAAGATTCTTTTAAAACAAATAAGCTAGGTGAATCCTTTTCTACTGTCAAGGAGCATAGTACTGAAAAGTTGACAAGTCAATGATTAATAAGTCTGTTCTCAAAAAAAAAAAAAAAAAGTCCATTCTCTATTCAGCTGAGTCACTAACCAGGTATTTGAATTTGGTTAAGTACTCAGGCCCCATGAGGCTCTGGTTTTTTATTCTAGAGTGATTTTTAGACTAGTTGATTTTCACATTACCTTCTAATGTTCAGATTCCAAGATTCTATTCTAAAGTGATTATCTAATAATATTCTTAAAATTAATAGCTATTTAATTAGCTGCCTTTTATTTTTCTTTTAACTTCACCTCTTTTAACTAAAACCAGACCTTCATTAGGAAATCATTTTTTGAACATCTAATTAAGGCTGTTAGGAAAGGAAAAGAAAAAAATGAATTTTCTCTTTAGAAGATCTGGAGTAAAATTAAAAAAATAAGATGTGGATAAATGTGGATATGGGTACAAAACCATCCATTATATTGTTTTCTTTATTTTTCTATATGTTTGAAAGACTATGACATAAAAATATTTAAAAGGTTAGGAAATGAAAGACTTGGAAGTGATGAAGATAGTGAGCTTCTAATGTGATTACCAGCAGTTGACACCAATATGAATGTGAAAGACTATGATTTTCTTGAATCTGTTCCATTTTGCTCCATTTTTTGTCTGTTTGTTTTATGTCAGATCTTGCTAATGTTGGATAGGATAAAGAACTTTAAATTGGAGATTAAAATAATTGAATTATGCAACTAAATAGCTGTGCTACCTTTTCTTAACCGTTTCCTGATCTGTAAAATGGAAGTAATCATTCCTGTGTTTGAACAGTCAAATCAGTTCTATATGAAACTACCTCCTAAGCCCTAACATTCTGAGTATATTGTAAGGTAGGATTGTTTTAAAGGGTAAAGAAAGGAATGTGATTTTGTATGTGATTAAGTACAACCACATTTCTGATTTTTTCAGGCCACTCGACCAGATATGATCAGGATCTTGTCAGCAGCCCTTCACGTAGTACTGAGGAGGGATATGTCCCTGAACCGGAGACTTTATGCGTGGCTTCTTGGTAGGTGTTTGATGTGTATGGCTTAGCTGAGGAAAGACAGAGGGAAATTTGCCATACATAAGTATTATCAAGTTGTGTGTATGTCCTAAATGAAGAAATTCACAGTCTGCCTAAATAGACAAAAATATAGTGTATTATATGAAGAAATTTCAAAATCTTCTAAACAATAGAGACTATTTTAAACCATAAGTCATGTTTCCTTTGACAAGATTTTTCTCCTCTTATAAATTGAGGCTGTTATACTATGAGTATGTAGACAAAGAAAGATAAATTAGTAACCGAAATGATAACATAATTTCCAAGACTTTGAAGTCATCAGAGGAATCAGAACAATTACTATCACCCTGCACATGGTTCCTTACCAGTCTCGCACTCGAGCAGTAAGTTCTTTGTTCTTCCATACTTTCTGTGAGTGTTTGGCCTGTCTTTACAACTCCTTACTGCCCAGAGTGAAAAGCTACACTGTAATTTTTCTTGGATTTTCTGAATCTTCAGTTATTTCACTCTTCGTAAGATTGAAAAAAAAATAGAGGATAATGCTAGAAGAATACTATGATACTTATGTATTGAATTGATTTCCCTTTATTAAACTATCTAAAATGATCTCTCTTGCTGACATTGATTGGGCTACTAATTGGTAAGTGTTTGGTGCTGTTTTTGAGATATTTGCTGTTTTGGTATTTAATGAACAACAGTTTTGAGAATTCCATTTTAATTTTTTGTGCTGTTTGTTTCCATGGAGGTTTTGATAACAACGGTGCTATCATAGGACCCAGAAGCACAAGACACAGTAATCCTGAAGAACATGCCACTTACTATTTCACTACCTTTTCAAAAGAGTTGTTGGTCCAGGTAATGAATGCTTTCACTTTATTTTTTGGTTACCCCTGATCAGTGGAGTTACTCAGCAAGTCTAAGACAAGGTCCTGCCTGAATTAGTTCATCATTGAGGGGTGGAGACAAGACTCACAAATACCCTAAGAATGACTGTAACCAGCAAATGATTACAATAAAATGAGTAAGTAATCTTAAGATAGACACTGTAAATTCAGAAATTTTTTCTTAACTTTGTTCTCATGACTTTATTAATACATAGTTTCATCTTCTCACCTGTCTGCCCTATGAATTGGAGCTCTTCCAAAAATGAGCTAGGATCTGTGTTATTTTTCCTCTGAAGTCTCATAGAAATTTGGGTTGCAAGAGGGATCTAAATGTGTTAAAACTACTGTTGTAATGGAAAGCTTAAAATGAGTCATAGTTTTATTTTATATTATTTTTACTTTAATTATGAGATATTCAAGATAACTTATAACAAACAGAAAATACATGATCTTTGAAGCATTTTCAAATGAGTAAGGTTATAAGAATACAGTTTTGAGTTACCAGTGGGAAGACAATTGCATAGTAGCAGACACTGTCATGGTACTTTGCCATATTTTAGGGCCTGTTGATGATGATATTAAATAGAAAAATTTTAATCTTTTAGGCAAAAAGTCAAAATAACTCATAAATTTATTTTTTTAGATTTTTTATTTAACTTTTCCACTTTTTTTGTAGAGAAAATGTAAGCACTCTTTTTTTCCCTCAACACAATTGAGTATTAATTTTTTTTCCCCCTTGGCAGGGGAAAAAGCTAACTTCAATGATAGAACTTCAGAAAAGGAATAGATGTAAATCTCCATTATGGTCGTACTTAAATTATTTCTTAAGAAAACATCTTTGCATCTGTTTATTTAAATGACTAATACACTTTTTCTTTTTTAAAGGCAATGGTTGGGATCTTACAAGTGAATGGATTTGGAGAAGAGAGCACTTTAATGCAGGATCTAAAACCTTTTCGTATTTTAATCAGTTTACTTGACAAACCTGAGCTAGGTAATATATACTGTCCTAGGGCACAAGATCATGTGTGGTTGTTTTGTACTGTTTCATAATAAAAATAAGACAAAGTCATTACATGGAGAAATATCTGTATTTTGAGGTGGGTTTCATATACAAGTTCTCAACAATTTCTTACCTCAAATTTACTGTAGAACATTAAGAAGATACAGATGTATACATCCAAGCCATATGTTCTCATATTTTATCTTATGCTATGTATGTACTATATATATACATATATATACACACTATATATATTTTACCTTGTACTCTATATGTAATGGAGGAGTCATCTTAAAGATACTATCTAAGCTCTTCTTAATCCTGACTAAGTTACTGAAGCATTTATGGTTTGTCATGACTGTGTCTTAGAGTTCACAAGATTCAAGGACTGGACAAAAATATCTGGGTTCTGTCCCTCAGCTTGATTCCCCACATCTCTCTTGTTTTGTGTGTTTTCCCTATCTTCTTTGTATATTTCCCAGATATTAGATATCTATATTGGGAAGTTAGTTATGGCACCTGAGAGAGAAATAAAGAAAAACCAAAAATATTAGAAACAATAAAGTGAAATATAAAGTATACAATTTTATTAAGTTACATGCAAGTGTTTTAGCAAATATTCATGTCTTCTCACTAACTCTTAAAATATAAATGAAGAATTTTAAATATAAAAATAACTTGAGTTGCATTATTGGCTTTGAGAATTTATTTTAGCTATTATGTGTTAATAGATGAAGTCCAGAAGTTTTTTTAAGGAGATTAGCATCTGTTGTAGCAAAATTTGCCTTGTGCATTTTTGTATCATTTAAAATACATTAGTACTAATATAAGTATTTACTGAATACTCAACTATATTCTGGGAACTATGCTTCTCACCTTACAAATATTTTTTCCCAATCCTGTAACAGCCCTGTAAGTTTGATATTATCCTCATTCTAGATAAGGAAACCAGAGCTCAGAGAAGTTAAGTACCTTTTCCAAAGATGTTGCTATTAACTGCCAAAACACACTTCCTTGATTTTGTAATTTTTGTTATGTCAGCCTATTGTTAAATAAACATTTGTTCAGCTCAAAATGTGAAGTTCAGTATAGCTTCCAGAAAAAAAATTTTTTTTCAAAATACTAGTTTTAAAGCATCCTGTGATCAGGCCAATTTGTAAATAATCCTGATTTGTCAATGCTAATTAATTATTGTCTTTAATGTGTATATTAATTTTAGGACCTGTAATCCTGGAAGATGTCCTAATTGAAGTATTTAGAACATTATATTCTCAGTGCAAAGCAGAATTGGATCTTCAAATGGAGCCACCCTTCAGCAAGGATCATACTCAGTTAAGCAGGTGGATTACCAGAAACCTAAGCATGATATAAAGATGTTCTCACTTATGAATATTCATGAAGTAGACACTACTCTATGAAATTTTTGTGCTGAATGAGTACATCTGATTTTAAATATGACTGTATTTGGCAGTGTGAACTCTCATAATTAACTGCACTGATCCTTCAAACAGGCATTTTACAGCCTGGCTACTATACAGTAGAACCACCACATCCCAGGGTTGGTTCTCAGTCTGTCTGGTTAGAATACTAAAGTTCAGCAATTAAAGTGAAGATACAGATTCCAGGCAATTTATTCACACTTTCCAAACTCAGAATTCTGAGATTAACTGCCACATGTCAGTTGGGGATGAAAGTTGTACCTTGCTTGGTACTAAGCCTGGATGTTTGCATGGGGTTGTGCATCTTGGTTACGTGACACACTCAGGAGACCGAATCATAGTTCAGAAAAAGATTGACCATAGAGTTAAATGAATCAAAGGGCACTAGGTGTTCTTTCAACAGGTTTTTTTTTTCTTTTATTTATGTTTATTTCTTCTTACAGGGAATATATATATAAATACATGTATTTTTTAATCCCTGGGGAAAGTCATGTAATTTTAGCATATGCTTTTCTCCAAGTCAGTGGTAGATTCATGTTGATATGGTCTTACTTTTTCATTTCTTCTCTACTTTCAGCAGCCTGCCTGTCTTCCAGTCTCATCTATCATTATGACAAAGGTTTCAAGACTATAGTTTCTTTTACTTAATTTACATTCCATTTGTGTCTCCTTTGTGGGCTTTGTAGATAACCCGGGTTTCCCTAAAACACAGTTTTACATATTAAAACATTTTTAGACAGTTTTTGATTTCTGTAAATACTCCTGTAATTTTCTTTTGAGAAGTTAATATTGACTACCCTGGTACTCGATTTCATTCTGTATTCTGCCTGATAATCTGTATCACTCTATAGAGTATTCAGTTAGTCTTTTCATGATATAATATGCTAGCTGTATTGATAGTACCTCACTATATATAAAAACAACTGTTGTAATTGTTAGGACGGTTGACAGGAGATGGAGGTAGGTGGGTGCTTTATAGTCCAGAGGTTCCCCACTTGAAATAAGTTATTTTTCTTTGATGGAATTTCAGTAATCTTTTAGTTTCAGCAATCAGCAATTTACAGTATTGTTTTTCAGCTAAGAATAATGATTTTCAAGGGAAACAAAAGAATGTAATGCCAAATTAACAGGCACTCAAAGGTTCAAAGATAACTTGCTCTTCTTTTGCTGAAAGGACAGATATTTTTTCTTATAGGCTAATTTCTGATCTTGATCATAGATTTGAATTATGAAAACCTGAATTTGGAATAGTAACTACACATAGTGATAAAATGTCGATGTATAAAAATTACTTGTGGCCATTTTCTCACTAGCAAGCGTTCTAGCAGCTACCTAGGAATATGTACTGCCCTAACAACATTGCACTCAATTTAATTCTGAAAAAAAAAAAATGTTAATATTTCTTAGTTTTTGTTTCTCTTTTTCTTTTTTAGTAAATTAAGGGAAAATAAGAAAACAGCAGAGCTGATTAAAACTGCCAACCTTCTCTTTAATTCCTTTGAGCCTTATTATATGTGGGATTACGTTGCACGTTGGTTTGAAGAATGTTGTAGGTATGTTAAACTGTTCTATTTGTTTTAATTTAATAGCATCCAAAGTCGATTTTTTTTAAGTTCAGTCTAATGAAAAGAATGTTCTTTTATTTATATTTATTTATATATAATATGTATATTATATATATTTATTTTACTGCTACTGACAACTGTTAATTATTTAATAACCATAATCTGGCTCTGTCATGTCACTCTAGAACACAGAATCATTGATCGTATAATCTTAGAATCGAAAAGTTTAGAAAACAAGTTATTTAGTTACCAGCATAGATGATAGATTTTCCCTCTCCAATTTATAATAATCTGGTTTTTCACTGTAAAGAAAATACCAAAATTTGTGGCTGCTACCTCAGCACACTTTACAAAAATGATTCCCACTTTTAATAACAAATTCTTTGGTCATTCTTGTGTTTTTAAAATCTTGGAACCAGCCCATATTGTCACTGTTGAGTGATAAATGCCCTCTACCTCTTAGGGCATAAGGTTTAAAAACTTTGAAAACCCAAAAATACTGGTGAACCTGAGTGGAATCTCTGGATTCTAGACCAAATCCTCTCAGAACCAGATTAACCTCTCAAGCCTTGGGAGCATGTAGTCAAAAGTAAGCATGTGCGATCTTGGAATATGAAGTCTTTTAAAAAATACAAAACAGTAATCCCTATGATGGTTTAGAAAGTTGTTTTCATACTCATTCAGCAGATAATGAGCACCTAGGGATATAGGTAGTCCGAGTCTTTCAGAGACCTTACAATGGGAACAAGTAAAACATGCACATGCTTATTCCTAGTATTAAATTAAAAATTACCTTGGGGCACCTGGATGGCTCAGTTGGTTAAGCCTTTGGCTCAGATCATGATCCCAGGGTCCTAGGGTTAAGCCCTCTCATGTCCTCAGGCCCCTTGATCAGCAAGAAGCCTGCTTCTCCCTCTTCCTCTGTTTCTTCCCCACCCCCACCCCTGTTTGTGTTTTCTTTCTTCCTCTCTGTCTCTCTCTCTTAAAAAAAAAAGTTACAGATACCTTAATAGATTAAAATGTGGTAGCAATATTGAGGAAATTACGAATATATTTTTGCCACCCAGCCGCGGCCTGGGTTTCCACCTTCATTTCTACATTCTCAAAGACTCATCTACCCTTATTTACCTTCTGTACTATGCTCTGAACACACAGGGCCTGAGCTGTCACTCCTGATGCTGAACCTTCACTTGCGTTATTTCTTCTAAAATATTCTTCCCCCATCTGGGAGGTCCTATAGGGAAGTGACCCACCTTTCAGTAACCTTCCATGACTCCCTCAAATCTTCCATCAGAATCAACTCCTACACTGCCAAATTGGTATATTTATTTGTCTATAAACATATTTTTGCTGGTTAGGGACTCTATCATATTCTTTGTGTCTTCAGAGTGTAGGGCAATGTAATGTCTTATATAGAACTAATATGATTTAAAGTAAATGTTTGTTGGAGGAATGATCAGGAGAGGCTTCCTGGAGAAGATGTTTGATCTCAAACCATGAAGGATGGGTGCATTCTGGATTTGAGAGAACGAGGTTGAGAGAGGACAGCAAATCAGGAGTACAAGTTGGTATTTATTTATTTTTTTTTTTTTAAAGATTTTATTTATTTGTCAGAGAGAATGAGCACAGGCAGACAGAGTGGCAGGCAGAGGCAGAGAGAGAAGCAGGCTCCCCGCCGAGCAAGGAGCCCGATGCGGGACTCAATCCCAGGACGCTGGGATCATGACCTGAGCCGAAGGCAGCCGCTTAACCAACTGAGCCACCCAGGCGTCCCCAAGTTGGTATTTAAAAAAAAGCCCTGAGGTTATAAATCAAGCAGCAAATAATCCATTTTAACTAGGAGATGATATGTGTAGTGGGAGCAAGTCCAGAAAAGTGAGATCCACCCAGAACGCTTGGAAGTGCAAGATGGAGGTTCCAGGGGGTTTAAACCGTTAGGAATCTGGCTTGGAAATTTTCCACTTAGAGTTAAGTATCGTGGGGAAAGGAAATATTCACAGGAATATCACTGTGTGTGTCCCAGTGTTGATTCTCATTAAAAAGAAAGTGATGTATATGTGATATGAATAATCATATCACTTACACTTGATAAAGTGAATTTTGTCCTTTTAGGAGGACATTGCACGCCAGACTTCAGATTGGACCTGGAGATAGTAGTGAGTCATCTGAGTTACAGCTGACGAATTTCTGCTTACTGGTGGATTTTTTGTTGGATATAGTTTCTTTGGTAAGACCACCTTGGTAAAAAAAAAAAAAAAAAAAAGTATTGAGGAAATGTAATAGCATAGTCAGGTATTTCATGTTGGAGACAGACTTCATCCTTAAATAAATTTCATCTTTAAAGTTAAATTGATTTTTTTCCCTTTTGGCTTAGCTTTTTTTCATAAATTTTTCCAAGTGCTTTGTCCTCTGACATACATAAGATACATAAATAAGTCTTATGTACTACATGGAATATACTTCATAGCTGCGTGTTATCGAAATCTTAAATGTTAAGTGCATAGTGGTCTAATGCTGCATTTATACTCACTAATAATTCTTCCTATTAAATGAAGACTGTTGGAAATCTTTTCTCCTTTTCTCTCCTCAATTCTTTGCTTTCTCATTTTGAAGCCTACTAGAAGTATGAGGGTGCTGTGTCAGGTATGACATTCGGCCTGTCTTTTGTCTTTAACTGCTTGTATTTGCTTTTTTTATATTATAATTTCTGTAACATAGCAAATTAAACTGGGGTTATTTTATAATATATACCTTGAAGTACTTAAACTGAGAATTTGGCAACAAATTACTTAAGTCAGTAATAAAATGAGCATACAATGTTCTTTAAGAGCATGATACTTATAAAATATTACAGATGAGTAAAATTATTTCTTTCATTATATACATTAAAAATAAGTGAAATAATAGAATTTGGGGGTTATACATTATATGAACTTTTGTCATTTCACTTTCCATCATCAGGAGACTTATATAGAAATCCAGACAGAACATTTGCCCCAGTTGCTGCTCAGGATGATTTCTGCCCTGACAAGCCATCTCCAGACATTGCACTTGTCTGAGCTCACAGATTCACTCAGGCTCTGCTCAAAGATCCTTAGCAAGGTTCAACCTCCACTCTTATCTGCCAGCACTGGAGGTGTGTTGCAGTTTCCAAGTGGGCAGAGCAACTCAGTCAAAGAATGGGAAGACAAAAAGGTAAGGTTTGCTGTTATTTTGGGGATTAAACCAATTATATTTTTTTCAAAGTAGAATACTTTATATATAGTCATTTAAACATTAGTGAATTTTTTTTTCTAGATTCAAGTGTTGTGGTTCCAGAATTCCCTGCACTTTCTATTCTTGGTAAATGTAGTCAACCCAGAGAACATTTCTGGACTTTGATCCCGTTAAATGGCCCTAATATTTTAGAAATTAGCTTTAGCCCCATCAGAGGCTTAATGCAGGTGCAGGGGCAGAGTTTAAGGAAGGAGCAAGCTGATCCAGTTCTTAGCAACCTTGGCAAGTACAGCCTGACCTCCCGTCACCCAGGGGAGACACATATTTCAAGGCTACAGATTTTAACAATGCTCAGCGGTCTGGCTGGTTCCAGGAGAAACAGCCTGCCTCTTTCTTCCTTTCCTAGGTAATCGTAATAAGTCTAATTTACCCAACCATTCTCAGGTCTTTCATTTTTATATTATATTACTGTTTGACAATGTTTTCATAAAGATCATGGGAACGGATCCTCAAAATGCCTGGAGAGGTAGACAGGTCACATACTGTGGTATTTTTGTTGTTGTTGTTGTTTTTTAATATTTGTATTTATTTATTTGACAGAGAGAGAGAGATCACAAGTAGGCAGAGAGGCAGGCGGGGGGGCAGGTAGCAGGCTCCCTGCTGAGGAGAGCCCGATGTAGGGCTCGATTCCTGGACCCTGAGATCATGACCTGAGCCGAAGGCAGAGGCTTAACCCACTGAGCCACCCAGGTGCACCGCAGTCTTCCAGATTCTTACTGCTACTTTTATGATGTTGAATAGAATTACACTAATTTTAATGTCTGGCCATAGTATCATACTTAAAACACCATGATGCATCGATGGGGAAAAAACATGTATGTAATTCCACTGAGTTTAGGCACAGTGGCTGTATTTTAAGACAAAGGTTTAAAATTTTCTAGTATTCAGGGTTCATTACTTAAATCCTGGGTTTGTATAGTTGCCCTTACTTTTTCAGTTGCTTTTTTTTTTTCCAGCCAGGCAAAATATTTTATCAGGATAGTCTAATATAACCTTTCCCTTCAAGTGTTAATCCTAAAATTAATCCTAAAATTAATTCATATGAAATGAATGTCACTAACTCACAATCAATTTAAATATATCCCAGGATTATCCTACATAAACTAAAACCAGTCTTTTATTTTCATTCCTACCTGCTTATTATTTATATGTGACATATATACTGATTCTTGTTGTAGGAGAATTTATTTTGTTCTGCTATTTCCTTAATTTTTGCCTCTAGGATCTTCTTAGAAATAAAACTAAAATAGGTACTAACTGCTTTGGAGTATTTTTTTGTTCTTGTTTTTTGAATGAGATTAGTTTGAGTAGGGGGAAGACCTCAGGATTCTCTCAGTAGCATATTCAAATATGTGAATATTTACTATGAGAAAATATCTGGAGGCACTTCTTGATGGCTACAGGTTAAAGTAAATGGGAACATCTATTCACATTAAGTGAAGGATAATTAAATACACTTTTTTTTTTTTTAACATAATGGTGCATTAACCTGAGAGTACGCTTTCCCCCTCTTTCTTTGGTTTTCTTCTATATTCTCAGGCCTTAAGATGTTCTTTACTTTCTTTTTTTTTTTAACTGAAACACAATGGCATTGTCTTCACTGAAATGTCTAAAATTTATCATATTTGAAAGCTAAGGGTATTTTCTTTATTCCTTTTAAAAGTATAAGTGAAGGAATGATTCTTTTAAAAAAATTGTGACTCTGGGGCGCCTGGGTGGCTCAGTGGGTTAAAGCCTCTGCCTTCGGCTCAGGTCATGATCCCAGGGTCCTGGGATCAAGCCCCACATTGGGCTCTCTGCTCGGCAGGGAGCCTGCTTCCTCCTCTCTCTCTGTCTGCCTCTCTGCCTACTTGTGATCTCTGTCAAATAAAAAAAAAAATTTTTTTTTTAAATTGTGACTCTAATTTTGTCTTCATGCACTTAGCACATTTTTATAAAATCAGTGTATTGGATATCTATAACCAAATCTCCAAGACACGTCATTTCTTTCTCTTTTCAGAAAGACATTTTATTATAAAATAATCTGAAACATAGTTATACAATACAGACCATGCAACTAAATAAATGTGTACAAGTTTAACTGAATTTATAGCTTGAATTCTATTAATGTAATGCTCATTGTTTTATGATCCTTATATGAAAAAGATTAATATACAAATAACTTTTCAATAATAAGTTGCTGACAGTTTTATCATTTAAATAAGGCTTCTTTTCAAAAAGGTGTTAATACAAGGTTTTAGATGGCCTTTAGCCTTTCAAGTAGAAATGTCAACAGTTCAATTCTGATAGGTGCCTCTGAAGTTTGGTATTATATATGAAAAGTTTTCATACTATTATAGTAATAAGCTATGGTAAAAATATCATGAAGTTTAGAGTCACCTAAGCTAAGCTCATCTAATAACTACTAACCTTATTTGCCATGTAAACTTGGGCAGGTTTTGTTTTTTACTTCAGTGTGCTTACCTTTGAAACAGAGAAGACCTCTTTATCCAGTACCCACTCTGTATTCAGTGAAGTAGACACAGTCCCTGCCTTCCTGACCCATTTTTGCTGGTTGGGAGACACACATTAAACAAATAATTGCACATTTGATTATAGTTGTGATAAACACATGAAGGAAAATATAGAGTGGTGGGAATATGGAAAATGCTGTGATCTGACCTTGATTGTGGGTGTAAGGAAGGCTTTCTTAAGGAAGGATTGTTTGAGTGAAGCCCTAGAGAATTGGGGATGGGATGAGGTAGAAAGAAGAGACCTCTTGAGAGAAGAAGAAGCATTCCCAAAGCCTCTTTGGCAGAAAGGAATGCTGTACATGCAGCAAGGGGAAATGCAGTCTTGAGATAGGCAAGGGCCAGGTCATACAGGGCCTTTTCACTATACCCGGGCTTTTATTCTTTACTTTAGGAGCAGTGGGAAGGTGCTGAAGGGTTAAAAGGCAAGTGACATAACATGATTTATGTAATAGATAAATTACTTAGCAGTGTGCAGCATGGATCTCAAACAGTGTGGATGTGGGGAGACCAGTAGTGCAGGTGACAGGTGGTGGTAACATGCTCACAAGATGGGGGCGTGAAGACAGAAATAAATGGATTAGCTGCATATGTGAGAACAAACAATCAGTAAGCCCTAGTAATGGATTGGTGAGAGTAATGAGTGATCACTAAAATGTATTGAGTGCTTAACTAACTGGCAGGCACTAGGCCATGTGCTTTAGATATACTGTGGTAATCCTAACAGCAACTGTGAAATGTAGGAACTATTGTTATCTCAGTTATATTTATCAGGAGACTGAGGTTTAAAGAAATGTTAACTAACTTGCCAAGCTTGTAGGTGGCAGAACCTTAGCTGACTCATGGACAGTAACCTTCACCGCTGTTCAGAAGTGTGAAGGGGAAGTGTATAGGAAGTGTGAAGGAAAGGTGGAGAGGATCCCAAGAATCTCCCTTGGTTTCTGTCTTGTGATTTGATGAATGGTGGTGTCATTCACTGAAGCAAGGAGCACTGGAGGAGGCCCAGCTTCCTAGCAGCAGAACATTTAGTTTGTATCTTCAATAAGATCACTTTCTAGTTACTAAAAAGTCCTCTTATTCAAATTCAACTTATGCTCCGGCACAGTCACTAAGCAATTCATGATAAGTACTTTTGTTTCCTTAAACTAAATCAGAAAATAGGCTTGGTAATTGTACTGCTCCTATCTTTGTAGGAAGGGGATGGGTAATGCGTTCCAGCCATACTCTAGCAGCTGGTCTGTCTTTTATTAATATTTTAATTGTCTTCCTGTCTCCTCCTTCAGATCACAAACTATTCCTTTTATTCCTAGTACCTAATATAGTGTCTGGCACGCAATGTGGGTTCAGTAACTGTTTGTTGAAAGAATGTAAGATTAATGGCACACATTTAAATAGTACTTTATGCATTTCATACAGAAATTTCACATTCTTGGGTTCTGAACAGTTGACTTATTAGACTTTATTTCTAGTTTTTAAAATTTCTCATTCCTTGCATTGTTGAGACATTAGGAAAGTGATTCCATGAAGTAAACTGAATAAATTGTCAGTCATTTGAAAACAAGGGCTATGGATCCTACAGATTTGTGCGGACATATTTTGCCCTCAAGAACCCAGCCTTAAGCTATGCGTGTAGTGAATAATAAATACTTAGCGAATGAGTTTATATTAATATATTCATTAGACCCATACCACTATTTCCTAATGATTATCATAGACATATGAATTGGTGGTAGAAAGTATTCTAAGATTCATCCAGACATGTAAAAAATAAAGTTTTAAATCATCTAATCCAAACTGACTTCTCTTAAAACATGGCCATTTTTAATTTTTAATTTCTAATATACAACTTAACCACTCAGCCTTTGCTCTTTTTAATATCTATCAGGTCTCATCAGTTTCTCTTGAAAATCCTACTGAAGTGTTTGAAGATGGAGAAAATCCACCAAGTAGTCGATCATCAGAGAGTGGATTTACTGAGTTTATACAGTATCAAGCAGACCGAAGTGATGACATTGACAGAGACCTGAGTGAGGGGCAGGGGACAGCTGCCATCCCCATTGGCAGTACATCCTCTGAGACAGAAACGGCCTCCACTGTGGGATCTGAAGAAACCATCATCCAGCCCCCTTCCATAGTCACTCAGGGGACAGCACCCCGAAGTGGGAAGACAGCCCAAAAAACTGCAATGCAGTGCTGCTTGGAGTATGTCCAGCAGTTTCTCACCAGACTTATCAACCTCTACATCATTCAGGGTAACACTTGTTCTCAGGCTTTGGCTGCAGAGCATCCCGGGGATCTTAGTCGAGAGCGAGAGCAAGGAGAGACTCCCAAATGGGACAGAGACTCGCATGGAGATGTCAAAGAGAGAAACATAAGTAAACAGAAAACGTCAAAAGAATACCTCTCTGCCTTCCTCTCTGCTTGTCAGCTCTTACTGGAGTGCTCCAGTTTCCCAGTTTACATTGCTGAAGGGAACCATACCTCAGACTTACATTCTGAAAAATCAGAGACTGGTAAGGTCATCTTGGCTTTATTTAAATTTTTTTTATGGCACTTTTTTTTTTTTTTTTTAAGGAGCACTCAGATATTAAAACTGGGACCTTTTTTTTAGCCAGTAATTTTTATAAAGTGTTATTTAATTTGTAGGTTTTTCTAATAAAATATTATCTTTATGGGGAGATATATATTGACATTGGAAAATGTTGTGATTTTGATGTCTTTCACAGTTTGCTTGCAAATGAATAGAAACTAAGAAGGACATTAACTCCTTTCTCTGGGGAAAAGTAATATAACTTTTAAATCCACTGGTTTCCTTTATTAAGACTAGTATCATATATGTTTACCATTATTTAATTTTTATATATGTACATGCATAGTGCAATGGGTACTATGAGTGCTACATAACGTGTGTTGATTAATGTACCAGTTTTTTAGGACAAAGAAATAGATTCATGGCTTGGCATAAGAAAATTACATACTAAAAAAGTTCATGAAATTCTTGTTGCTGTTTTATTTTCTTAAAGCTCCAGTCTAGGTGAGAAATCATGGTTTTACTAACAGATCAAGGCCTAAAGGTAGTAAGAAAAGGTGCTTTGTTTTTTTTGAAATTAACCTAGAAGTTAGTCAGTATGAAATATTTAGTGGGATGAACCCTGTTGGCTTCCGTCTTTTCGTTTCAGACTGGGAGCACGTGCAGCCTCCGCTATGGCTTCAGACTCTGATGAATGCTTGCAGCCAAGCAAGTGATTTCAGTGTGCAGAGTGTTGCTATTTCATTAGTTATGGACCTGGTGGGACTGACTCAGTCTGTGGCGATGGTCACCGGGGAAAACATCAACAGCGTGGAGCCTGCCCAACCCTTAAGTCCAAACCAAGGAAGGGTAGCAGTGGTTATTAGACCTCCCCTCACTCCGGGCAATCTGCGATACATAGCTGAGAAGACTGAATTTTTCAAGGTAAATTCTAAGAAGTACACACATGACTAAGATGGTACTTGACCTACTTTGCTTAGCAGAGATTTTAAAGATGGTAATCAGGCTTCATTGAATACCTCTTTGTATTATACCACATAGAAAAAGACCAATACCATGCTTAGAAAAAGACCAATACCATGCTTACTCTGTACTGCTTTGCCAGTCTTGTCCCCAGTTTCGTGAGAGGGAAGAAGATAAGGATGAGGGGAGATGGAGATGAGGTTAGGGAAAGCAAGTATTAGGGCTCTAAAACCACAGAGGGGATAATTTCAGCTAAAAAAGAGGTAGGATCATTTACACAGTTAAACTTATTTCCACATGTTGTGGTGATGAGACTTTTGCCTTTCATAGAGACGAGTCTCAGCTCTCTTCAATTCCCTGGAAAACTGTCTCTGACTCTGTATTATTCTGGTCATCATCTGTGGTGTGTGATGCCATTCAGAAAAAAAAAATGCAGTTTTTTATTTCCATCACAGCAGTACAGATAATATCTTCTACATAGTAAGAACATCAAGTATATTGGATTACATTACATCTTAACTAGGTAGATTGTTTTTATCTAAAACAAAAAATTCTTAATTTCATCTCATTTCATGTCATTGTGCCCCACCAGATCATTCGTCCTGCTAGGTTAGAGTTGGCTTTTTTTAACAAAGTTATGGTGGGAAACCCTAAAAATGGTTACATTTTTTATTAATGCTATGGTAGATCATCACCTGCTATGTTAACACATGTAACTCTGAAATACATACAACCTATTTTGTATGTCTTAAATAATTTGGATATTTGGACTATGAATTAGATTTCATTTTGTAACATACAACCATAAATATTAAATAATATTCAGTGTGGGGTTTGTATCCTCTTAAGAATAATGTATTCTAGCAACACTTTACTAATTGTCACTAAAATAGTGAAATGGGGTCTTCCCTGGGCTCTGGAGAACGTACTTCCATATTTGATGTTTAAAACAAATATCAGGGGCCATGGTTGGCTCAGTTGGTTAATCAGCTGCCTTTGGCTCAGGTCATGATCTCAGGGTCCTGGGATCAACCAGGTCAGGCTCCCTGCTCCATGGGAAGTCTGCTTCCCCCTCTTTCTCTGCCCCTTTCCCTGCTCATGCTCTCTGTCTCTGTCCCTCCGCCTCTCAAATAAATAAATAAATAAATTTTTAAAGAAAATAAAATAAATATTATTAGGGAGGGACCTTAAAAAATAAAAATAATCAGTCAATCATTAAAGGTCTATCATAATAGGTTCTAATGGTCTATATAACCGAAAAGCACATCAAAAGCTATACTTGTAAATATCATCCAAGTGGCATAATGGATATTGAAGACCTTCGAGATCTGGCATTCAGAGGCTTGTTGTCCCTAACAGGAAATGCTTGCTAAAGAAGGTTTAATTTATTGTTTCGTAACATTGTCACTTTTACATCTTTTTCTATAGCATGTAGCTTTAACATTGTGGGATCAGCTGGGAGATAGGACACCTCAGCACCACCAGAAAAGCGTGGAACTGTTTTATCAATTACATAACTTAGTTCCTTCTTCTAGCATCTGTGAGGATGTTATAAGTCAGCAGCTAACCCACAAAGATAAGGTAAATTCTTTTTTTATCTTGTCCTGCCCCACCTGCCCCACTCTCATTATACCAAAAGGTAAATTAAAGAAACTCTAGGAAAATTATTGTAGCTAGTATCTGATTAGAGATGACATAAATTCATTCAGAGTGACCTTCATATCTTTAAAACAAGTTTGTTCTGTCCTTTTTGGAAGAAAGTTCTTTAAAACAGCATCAGTATTATGAAAAATCAAATACTGGGTTTATTTCTTGGTTCAGGACACAAGTTGTGGATAGTGATGACTGAACTTGTTGCTGGTCCAAGTTCTTGGATCATTTAAAGAGGAAGCCTTGTTTAAAGAACTATGGATACATTAACGAATGCATGTGAAATGAAGCAATGTGTGTGTCAAGTGACATTTATAAGCCACAGAATGCTAATATATGAGATATTATTTGCCTTATAATAAATATCCAAAATAAGGATTTTGTATCCTAACGTATACAGAGTGATCCAAAGGTCAGTAAAAGTAAAACTGATAGAGTTCTGGGTGCTCCTAAGAAAAAGCTAGAATTGTCATTCTGGTTGACTTCTTCAGGGCAGTGCAGTGAAGTGTGTGGTCTTCCCATGCCTGCTCTGTAGCATTAATCCAGGATTTTATCAAACAGCTTTTAGAAGTGCATCACCCTAATTTTTAAGAACTCCAAGTGCTAATGAGTTTGAATGGGTCCTAAAAAAAGGCATTGTGTTGAGTAAATGAAGCTTTTGGCAAGGGGAAGTGGCAAGTGGAGGAGTAAATGAGAGGAATAAGAAGTTTATTCTATTAAAATTCTCTTTCTATTTTAGCACATTCTTTGAAAATTGTTTAGGAATAAAATGTTTAATAAAGCCTTGCATTTAATTTCATTTATTTACATTAAGTATAAATCTAGGACAAATTATATACCTGTGTTGCTTGTGTAATATTTTATTTTTGAAGAAATGCTAAGTTCTGAATAAAGGTATTATACATCCATGAAAAAAATTAAAATACTGTTTTTTTACATGTTTGTATTAGTTGATGTATAAACACAGGCTTCATAGGAAAAGCATTATTAGGCCTGAAGAAAAAAAGAGAGCACTCCTCTAACTGATCACAAGCGATTTAGAGAGTTTCAGTCCCTGATGGGGAGGATTTTACTCAGAAGATTCCACAGGTGCTTGAGGAAAACTATAAAAATCTTGATAGCTTCATAATTCCTACCTGATTTAATTCATGTTCATTATCTAACACCGGAAGCTGCTCCTTCTGAATAATGTATTTTTCCATTGTTCTTTCCATTATTACCATAACACTTAATGTTTTCAAGGTAATCTCAAAGGGATATAATATTTTTCTTACAGAAATAATTATTTTTAGATGTTTAAATTTTTGAATCTAGTAAACCAGCTTTATAAATAATGACAAATTCATTTGAGATTAATATATAATTTCTGGGAGCAAAAGTACATTGCATAGTGTAATAAACTAAATTTTGACTACTAAGTATTTATATTAAAGTAAGAGGGAAAGTGCTTATACTGTAGTTTTTTCCATCCCCTGTTTTACAGTGATCTAGAGACTTGGTTACCTAGTAAACCTAGGCTATGAGGTAGTGTGAGATGATCCTTCAGGTTTAATATTTCCGTGTATCCTTAAGTCTTTTTTACATTTCTACTTTCATAAAAACAGTTTATTGTGTTGTGTGTTGAGTACTATGAACATTGAACCTAATACTGCCTCTTAAAATGCGACTTTGATTCACTAAAATCTCTTAATATCTTCAAGGGAGAATAAAATAACTTAATGTCCCATATTCTTCCTCAGAAAATAAGGATGGAAGCACATGCGAAGTTTGCAGTTCTTTGGCACCTCACAAGGGATCTCCATATAAATAAGTCATCATCTTTTGCACGTTCTTTTGACAGGTTGGTTGCATTTGATATTGGATTTACAGTAAGGTATCTCAATGTCTCTTTTCCTGAATCCTCTGCCTAGTTTGGCAGGGGTAGAAAATAGCAATTTATAGATTTTTTAAAGAGAACTTATAAATTATTATTTTTTTAAATCTAAGCTACATTAAAATGCATGACATGGAGCACCCAGAGACCCTTCCTTTCACTAGGTGATGATTCATCAAGACCCTGCTATGTGCCAGGCACCATTCTAGGTGTCAGGGACAGCCCTTTGAGTCTCTGTTCACAGTGAAGTTTCATTTAAATAGTACATTATGTAACTGTTTCTAACAGTTATTTTCAGTCTTCTGCCTGAACTGGACCTAATAAACCTATAGCTAAAATACTGAGAGACCATATGGCATCTGGGTGGCTCATTCGTTAAGCATCTGCCTTCAGCTCCGGTCATGATCCCAGGGTCCTGGGATCGAGTCCCACATCGGGCTCCCTGCTCAGCAGGAAGCCTTCCTCTCTCTCTCTCACTCCCCCTGCTTGTGTTTCCCTGTCCCACTGTCTGTCTCTCTGTCAAATACATAAATAAAAATGTTAAAAAAAAAAATACTGAGAGACCACTTATGTGGATTCAGAGAACCTGTAGCTGCCTGAGAGCTACATGACTCATCCTCCAAATGTGAGATTTGCATTAACTTCCAAGGAGATGCTATTACACGATAGCTTCAGATATTGGCACAGGATAATAGCAGTCTCACTAGCAGGTCTCCTAAAAGAGGCCACAGATACAACTATGCTTATAGCTCCAGCTCAGGACCAGATGTGTGCTTTACTGAACATTACTTCTTCAATAGCATCACCATTTTTAAATGATCTGCTGTTGAACCAGTACAATGAACTAGGCCCTTGGCCTAGGTACTTTACAAATACCATCTTTCATTTGAAGCCTGCTGTTTCTCATCATACAAATGAGACACTGAAGGACCAGGGAAATTAAAAGTGGCTTGCCCAAAACGACACATGATGTCGAGTAGATAGCCCACATTTGAATCTTGGGTTTTCTGATTCCAAACCACACTTCCATACCTTTCACAGAAGGTCTTTCCTTGAATTAAGCTCATAGGTTTGACTCTTAAAGAGATTGGGTGCAAAAGAGCATGGGAGCGGTGCTGACTTGTAGGAAGTTCAGTATTTAGTGACATAAATAGGACTATCTTGCTAAAACAAGACTAAGGTAGGGTTTTCCCCCCTATTCTTTAGTATTTATCTTATAAGAGAAATGTATGCTTGTGAACTTTAAAAAGAAAACATAAGTATATAAGAAAAGGGAAAAGATGATTTTTCTCCTTTCTCGTATCTACTAGGACTGTAGGGAATAAGATTATTAAAATGCTGTTGTCTACAGTTATCCTGAAGGATGACTACTTTTTAAAAAGTTAATTCAAGATAACAAAACCAATAATAATGCTGATTTAAGAAAAACTAGTGTGTGACAGTTCAAGTAGGTGTTTTCTTTTTTGTTTTAACTATTGGTGTTTATTGTAGGTCGCTGTTCATCATGTTAGATAGCCTGAACAGCCTCGATGGTTCTACCAGCTCCGTGGGACAAGCCTGGCTGAACCAAGTGCTACAAAGACATGATATTGCAAGAGTTTTGGAACCGTTACTATTGCTGCTGCTTCATCCCAAAACTCAGAGGGTTTCAGTGCAGCGTGTACAAGCAGAACGCTATTGGAATAAGGCTCCCTATTATCCTGGAGAAGAGAGTGACAAGCATTTCGTGCAGAATTTTGCCTGCAGCAATGGTGAATATCAATGGAAGTAGAACAGCTTTCTTTAGAATTAAATTATGAAAATCAAGTGAGAGGTGAACACAGCAGAGATCAGCAACTGTGAGGTGTTCTCCACAGGTGTTCTCACCATGCCCTGGTGGTGCTCATTTGGGCCGTGTCAGAATGTACTTCATCAGTGAGCACCTTAGAGGACATGGATCTCTCTTATCAGATTACTTTTTCAAGGGAGGAGTCAACCCAGCTCTGGGCAAAGACAGTCTTCAGTTTTGTTGAAAATATGTTTAGAGTTTAATTAGCAATTTTGGTCCTACAAGACCATGGAGTTACTTCACTGAGAATGTATACTAAGCTTGTAGTGCACACTTAGATTTCATGAGTCGTTTTCTTCCTTTCTGAAATGGGAACAGTAGCACCTACCTTTCCAGACTTCATTGTGGACATCAGATACCGTCCTGTTTGTTACATGATCAGTACAGACTGGCATATTATAAGTGTTAAATATTCGCTATTATTACTAGAAGTCCACACTTTACAAACTGTCGAGTGGTGCCATCTATGATACAGTGATAATGGCCCCATGTATTAGATTAGTTTATTATACTTCAGAGACAAAAGATGCTCACATATCTCATTTGTATCTTGACAAATAACCCTGTAAGGTCAGTAATAAAAAGATCATTTTACTGAGCAGGGAGCTGCTGCTGAGAGGGCTGTGGCCATCTCACCCTCCCATGGCTGCTGGGTAATGAAGCTGCAACCGAGCTGGTGTGCTAACTACTTCATCTTTAATGTTTCTCTAGAGCCTTCTTTCCTTTCTCTGCCTTCCTTTCCACTGCTTTCCCTGAGTCTTCTCAGAGCATGCACTACCCTGCTCATTGCCCCAACTTTCAAATTCTTTGTGTTAGCATTTTACCTGCTGCAGTTCCTGCCTATCTGCTGAATTCTCACCTTGTCTTGAGATCAGTCTCCTTACCTGTAAGGTCACGATGCTTTCCCTGAGTTTTATAACATTTGCTTGGTACTAATATGGAACTAGGCCTTCTGTTCTTTCTAAAAGGATGCTGGCAGCCCCCTTCAAAGTATAGAAATAGATAACTATGTTTGTGATCCCCTACTGAGTTCAAACTCATAGAGCATTGATGTCTTCTCCTCTCTCACCGCCGTCATCTCCAGATTTAGGGCCTTACTCATACTAGATAATTCTTAAATGTTTAATTTTATTGAACTCAAGGAACTACACACACATACACACACACACACACACACACACACACACACACACATATACATATATATATTATAATCTATTACTAAATTACTTGAATTCTTAGAAATAGCATAGCTAAAGGGAAGCATCACACAGGGAGGAAAAAAAATAAAATTTTGAACTGTAGTTAAAAAGATATCTTATTTGGGGATGAGGGCAAATTTTTATATTATATCTGTTTTAAATGTGTTGTTCTGTTTACTTCAGTTGGATTAATAGGCTTTCTAATGTTCAATTGTCTTTACTAAATTGTAGTTAATAGTCATCCACATGATTTTCTAACTTAAAGGGTCTAAAATAGTAATGAATTAAAATACAATTTTAATAGGAAAATAAAAGTAGGTGATGAAGCTAATGATTAAAAATCTTGAGTTCAGTCTATCATTTCAATTATTTTAATGTGTTTTATATTTTTCCTTCTTTGCTGTTTTCTTCAAATGCCAGTAAGCCAAGTACAACTCATTGCATCTAAAGGGAATGGTGAAAAGCCACTTACCATGGATGAAATAGAGAACTTTAGTCTCACTGTTAATCCATTGAGTGACAGACTTTCCCTTCTAAGTACCAGCAGTGAGACAATTCCAATGGTTGTATCTGATTTTGATCTTCCAGACCAGCAGATAGAAGTACTTCAGAGTTCTGACTCTGGATGTTCACAGTCCTCTGCTGGGGACAACTTGAGTTACGAAGTTGATCCCGAAAATGTGAATGTTCAAGAAGATTCCCAAATGCCAAATGCGAGCTCCCCAGATGATGATGTTCAGCAGGTAGTGTTTGACCTGATATGTAAAGTTGTAAGTGGCCTCGAAGCAGAGTCTGCATCAGTTCCATCTCAGTTAGAAATTGAAGCTATGCCCCCAAAGCACTGTGATGTAGGTCCCGGCGAAGAGGCGCTCCAAACTGACGATCAGTCCACTCAGCAGGGCCACAGTGCTTTGCTGAGTAACGACAGTTCTCAGTTTCTCTCTGTGTCAGCCGAGGGAGGCCCTGAGTGCCTGGCAAATGGAATCTCCAGAAATAGTTCCTCCCCTTGTATTTCAGGAACCACACAGACTCTCCAGGACTCTAATGTTGCTTCCGTAGAGACCAAATCTAGACAGAGGAGTCACAGTAGCATTCAGTTCAGTTTCAAAGAAAAATTATCAGAAAAAGTCTCTGAGAAAGAAACCATCGTTAAGGAGTCCGGTAAGCAACCAGGAGCAAAACCTAAAGTAAAACTTGCCAGAAAAAAGGATGATGACAAGAAAAAAACCTCAAATGAAAAACTCAAACAAACCAGTGTGTTCTTCAGTGATGGGCTGGATTTAGAGAACTGGTACAGCTGTGGAGAGGGAGAAATTTCTGAAATTGAGAGTGATATGGGTTCTCCAGGGTCCCGGAAATCTCCCAATTTCAACATCCATCCACTCTATCAGCATGTGCTTCTGTATCTCCAGTTGTATGATTCATCGAGGACTCTCTATGCTTTTTCTGCCATCAAAGCCATCTTAAAAACTAACCCTGTTACTTTTGTAAATGCCATTTCAACCACTAGTGTAAATAATGCATATACCCCTCAGTTGTCTCTGCTTCAGAACCTCTTGGCCAGACACCGGATTTCTGTTATGGGCAAAGACTTTTATAGTCACATTCCAGTAGACTCAAATCATAACTTCCGGAGTTCTATGTACATAGAAATCCTTATTTCCCTCTGCTTGTATTACATGCGTAGCCATTACCCAACTCACGTCAAGGTCACTGCACAGGACTTAATAGGCAATCGAAACATGCAAATGATGAGCATAGAAATTTTGACGCTCCTCTTTACTGAGCTGGCAAAAGTAATAGAAAGCTCAGCAAAGGGTTTCCCAAGTTTTATCTCTGATATGTTATCTAAGTGCAAAGTTCAGAAAGTGATTCTTCACTGCTTGCTGTCATCTATCTTTAGTGCACAGAAATGGCACAGTGAGAAAATGGCAGGTAAGAACATGGTTTCTGTGGAAGAGGGTTTCTCAGAGGACAGCCTTATCAATTTCTCAGAGGATGAATTTGACAATGGCAGCACACTCCAGTCACAACTTCTTAAAGTGCTTCAGAGGCTCATTGTTCTAGAACACCGGGTAATGACTATCCCCGAAGAGAATGAAACAGGTTTTGATTTTGTCGTCTCTGACCTGGAACACATCAATCCGCATCAGCCCATGACTTCGCTCCAGTATCTGCATGCTCAGCCAATTACGTGTCAAGGCATGTTCCTTTGTGCAGTGATACGAGCTTTGCATCAACACTGTGCTTGTAAGATGCACCCACAGTGGATTGGTTTAATCACATCTACTCTGCCTTACATGGGAAAAGTTCTACAGAGAGTGGTTGTTTCCGTGACACTACAGCTCTGCAGGAATTTAGATAATCTAATCCAGCAGTACAAATATGAAACAGGATTATCCGATAGTAGGTAAGATTGATTTTTAACTTTATCATTGACATTTTTAACATCATGGCAACGTAATTGTCCACAAAGTCAGTTACAATTTGGGTAAATAAATTAGTGTATAATTTTAATACACTAATTAATAGTGTATGTTGTTTTCACAAGAATGAAATTCTGCTTGAGAAAGTGTATCAATAAAAGAATTCAAGAATGGAAGAAAGGAGTGTTTAAACAGACTTTTTTCCTTGGTTGAAATTAATTTTGATGTTCTTCTTGACTGAGCTGGTGAGAGTAATGCAAAGCCAGCAAAGGGTTTCCTTAGTTTTATCTGATGCGTTATCTAAGTGGAAATTAATGTCACACTAAAATTATATTAGGGAGTGCCTAGGTGGCCTGGTCGGTTAAGCATCTCCTTTCGGCTCAGGTCATGATCCCAGGGTCTGAGGATCGAGCCCCCATGGACTCCTTGCTCAGTGGAGAGCCTGCTTCTCTCCCTCTGCCTGCCACTCCCCCTGCTTGTGCTCTCTCCCTGTCAAATAATTTTTTTTTTTTTTAAAAGACTTCATTCATTTATTCAACAGACAGAGATCACAAATAGGCAGAGAGGCAGAGAGAGAGAGGAGGAAGCAGGCTGTCCGCAGAGCAGAGAGCCCGACGTGGGGCCGGACCCCACAACCCCAGGACCATGACCCGAGCCGAAGGCAGCGGCTTCAACCCACTGAGCCACCCAGGTGCCCCCTGTCAAATAAATTTTTAAAAATAATTGTTTTCCCATCCGATTTTATTTCTTGTTTCTGATTTTCATAGTTTAGTGGTGAATTCCATCTGTATCTCCATGCTTAATTAGTCTGTCAGAAATTACCCAAATGTTTTAATAGACTAGAATCTGGTTTATCTCCTGTGTAATCTGTACTACTACATGTAAAATATGATAAAACTGCCTGTATCATTTCATATTGATATGCCTGCTGTAAGAGTTGTTAGAAATTTATTGGCTATATTTATTTTGTATTGAATTCTTTAGCCAAAAAGAACTCTAATACAACTCACTTATTTTAGAGATGAGGATATAAAAGCTTCAAATGTATTCTCTTAGTCATGTATTCTTATAATATTTATTGAGCACCTACGATGTACCTAGAAACTACTGAACATTCACTATTGATAAAAACATAAATTTTTTCACAGAACTTGTGTTCAAATGAATACATTTTTTTCAGGCCTCTGTGGATGGCATCAATCATTCCACCAGATATGATTCTAACTCTTTTAGAAGGGATCACAGCCATTATCCATTACTGTTTGTTGGATCCTACTACTCAGTATCACCAAGTAAGACTGTGCAAATATTTGACTCCTTTGAAAAGACTGAGGTCTAATAAGTGCTCATTTGTAAACCTCAGTAAGTGATATGTGTTTTTCTCCTGATTTAAGCTTTTGGTCAACGTAGACCAAAAACACTTGTTTGAAGCCCGCAGTGGAATCCTCTCGATCCTTCATATGATCATGTCCTCTGTGACGTTGCTCTGGAGCATCCTTCATCAAGCTGATTCTTCCGAAAAGATCACTGTTGCTGCCTCTGCATCTGTTACCACTATTAATCTTGGAGCCACAAAGGTTAGACAATTCACATTTCCTCTGTGGAGCTCAAGAATTTATTCAGGGACTTTCCTAAAGATTGTATTTAGAATTTGTGAATAATTTTGAGTAGTGTTTTTGGCATGCTGTGTGAATTGAGTAATTAATTGTCAAATAATTTTAACTGTTTCATTGAGAAATGACATATCACAGAATTCACCCATTTTACCTATATACAATACAATGATTTTTTTTCCCCTGGTACATTTCCAGAGTTGTGAGACTGTTACCACGATCTTCAAACATGTCCATCACCACAGAAAGATTCCTGGTTCCCATTTGTAGTCACTCCCTGTTCCCCTCACTAAGTCCAATCAACCACTAATCTGTTTTTTCTACATATACATTTGCTTTTTCTGGACATTTTTAGTAAGTGGCATCATGTGGTATTTGGTCTTTTGTACCTGGCTTCTTTTATGTGACATAATGTTTTTAAGGTTCATTCATAAATACTATAGTTTTATTCCTTTTCTTTAGGACATCTTAAGTTGACACTTGAATATGCAAAACCCTCCTGGAAAACAATTTAGCAGTATGCACAGAGAGCTTTAAAAGTCTTGTAGCCTATGACCTAGTAATCTACTTTAGTAATGTATTCTAAGATAATCAAAATTATGCAGAGATACATACCTATCATTATAGCCTTGTGTAGTGGCAAAAGAGAGAGCTAAACAGTAAATATGGAAATGGTTAAATTATACTTTTAATGTTATATTACATAGCTACTAATAATGGTGGTTTTGAAGAAATCTTAGTGGGTGGATAATGTGTAAAACTTTAGTGAAACAAGGACATTACATAATTGAACAATTTTGTATTTATAATTCTATAAAAAATTATATCCAGAAAAAGAAATTAATCTGGCTAATAGTGATTATCTTGGCATAATGTGATTAATGGTTGAGTGTTTAAATTTTTTTCTTGCACTCTGACATCTTTCAAATTTTCTCCTTTATACTTAGAGGAAATTCTATCTGAAAGCATGTTATACAACGTCAAGTTGTTGAATTGATAGCCCCTCAGTTATCTTAATCTTACTCTTAGACCTGACTCCCTAGATCTGGGAGTAATAGGAGAACAACTGATATTGGGGGAAGAGAAAGGTTGGAAACTGTTCCAAAATTTACTTAAGTACTTATGTTTAGGTTAAACTATGCTTTTCCTTTATATAATTTCACTTAAATATTCCTTTTTTAAAGAATCTACTAATATAATCAGACTTCATATATAGTGTTTTCCTGTTGTGTCGTAGAGACTCTTGCATTTGGCTGATTGATAGTTGTTGTTTTATAGGGTTTTTTTTTTCTTTCCCATTTAAAATAACTGTGATTGCTTCCCTTAACACTTCTTCTACTGTTACTTAGGTGGCAAAACATGAAAGCACTATATAGTATTTCCAAAAAAAAAAAAAAAAAAAAAAACCCCAAAAACAAAAGTGCAGTCTGTTTATTAATGTTTCATAATTTTTATCCCTTGTGGTTTATTTAAATTGTTTTAGAACTTGAGACAACAGATCCTTGAATTATTGGGCCCCATTTCAATGAATCATGGTGTTCACTTTATGGCTGCTATTGCATTTGTATGGAATGAAAGAAGACAGAACAAAACCACCACCAGGACCAAGGTATATGTTTAACCATTTGGTACTTTTGTTTCATTTGATAAGCATTTGGTGAGTACATGCGAATTTTCAACTCTCTATTAGTTATAGTGGGGCTGGAATGGGATGGGAAATAGAAAAGCAGTAGTTTTTCTACAGGTTTAGAAAACGATGTATTTATTGCCCAAATGTCTTAAATAAGTATAAAAAGCATCATTTAATGCAAAAAAGAAAATATGATATTAACTATATTTGAAGTAGAAAAGTTAACATGGTACAGAGTATTTTTTTGAATGTTAGTCATTCAGGGTACAAAGCAAGGATATGGAGAGTTTTCATCTTGACTAGATTTTCATTAAAACATGATAGCTTAAGTATTTAGTTTCTAAATGTAATCCATATATTGGCTTAAGAGGATTATCTATGTGAAATTTTGCTGCTTTGTGAGTTTGAAAACTCAAAAATGTTCTGTATTGGAAATAAATAGTGACTCATTAGAATATTAAGGCTATTAAATAATTAACATTCACATAAGATATATCATTTGTCTAGTTAAAGGTTTCTGATCTGTTATTTTTGTGCTGATTTCACATTACATATATGTTGAAATTTGAAAAAGGAATAAAAATAAACATTCCTACTTAAGACATTTTTTTTTTACATGGGAGGATTCAGTAGCAGATACTACATTAGACAGAAGTGAAATCCTGAACTGTTTAAAATTAGTCAAGGACCTATAGTTTGCTATTAACAAGGCATGTCGAACACATGCATTTTTCTCTGCTCTTCTTTCAAAATTGAGAATAAAAGAATTTAAAAATGCATAAACCCACAATGATAAAAAATCGAGACAGTTGGCCACAGAACAATAAGAAGTGTCAGCAGAATTTTGCAAGATAAAAAAAAAAAACACAGGTCTGTGTGGTAACTGATTTAATAGAGAACATTGATAACTAAATTGCTGCAAGAGAGAAAGCAGTTGTCACTGTGAAACTACAGATTGTCTCTGAAAGTCGAAGTGTTAGGTGCCTCTAAAGGCAAAGTGTTGGGATGGGGCTGAAATCTGGAGGATTGATTGAAAATTTATATATAAGGAGCAGCTGAACCATGTCCCTTTTCCCTAGCTCAAGCAACCACTCACTCTTCCACTACCCAAGCAGGAGACTGGAGTCAGGTTTGCTCTGTAAAGAGTTGGTCAAGAAAGACTCTGAACCCAAGGGCATAAGATTCACACAGGTAGACATTAGAATTCATGATAAAAAGTGGAGCATTTGCAAAAAATTCTTACATACAGAAAAACAGTCACTAGCCTCCCCTCATTGAGGTAGCTGGAAGCAGTATGGCCCTTAGGTAAGAATTTTGAGGATTGCCTTCTGGGAAAATGACCTGATCAAGAAAAAAGACCTGTAGCTACTAAAGTTTTTGAGGCTGCTAACAAAAACACTAGGCTGCAGTCACCACACAGGGAGGCCTCCCTACCCACTAGTCTTGCACACAAATGCTTGACTTCTCATAACTTATTTTCTTTTTCAAAGGCAATTAATAGCAGAGTTGTTAAGAGCACAGACTTTGAAACCAGCTTCCTGGGTTTCAAATCGTTACTTTACTGACTAACACTGTGACCCTGGGGTAGAAATACTACTTCCTGGGGTTGTGAGAATTTGAAGAATATAGATTACGTGGCACTTAGAGCAACACCTGGCACTTAATAAGCACCCTGTAAATATTAGCCGTATTATTATTCCTGACATTTAAATATGAGTAAAAAGCCAAGGATTACCAGCCACATGAAGAACCCTCTACTACTGATTGACAGTGACCAAAACAACTTGATAAAGTCAAAAGAAACAATGCAGGTAACAGAATAATATGTGAGTAATTATAGTAGTGCCTTTCCAAGAGGTGAAGCTATATTGCATCCATGATGTAAGAAGAGTCTAAGAAAGACCTTAGCAAAAATTAAAATTTTTCTTGGATATAAAATTTTTTATAGCAGAAACCAAACAAAATCAGTACAAGTGTCAGAAGAGAAAGTAGATAAATACCAGAAATAAAATATAAACTTAGAGATATGGAGAGTAGGGGAAAGGAGATCAGAAAATTAGGAGAGCAATACTGGAGGGTCAATATCTTTTTTGCAGAAAGAAAGAACAGAAGAAATGAAGGGAAAAATATTAACAAAATAGTACAAGAAAATTCTCCAGAAATGAAGGAAATGAGTTTCCACAGACACTATGAAAAGAGAGCTACACAAATATCAGCATTCAGGGGGCGCCTGGGTGGCTCAGTGGGTTAAAGCCGCTGCCTTCAGCTCAGGTCATGATCCCAGGGTCGTGGGATCGAGCCCCGCATCGGGCTCTCTGCTCTGCGGACAGCCTGCTTCCTCCTCTCTCTCTGCCTGCCTCTCTGCCTACTTGTGATCTCTATCAAATAAATAAATAAAATCTTTAAAAAATATATATATGTATCAGCATTCAGTTTCAGAATGTTTGAGATCAAAGATCTGAAAATCTTCCTGAGAGAAAATACTGTTCCTATTCAGTGGAATAATGATAAGACTTACCAAGAGCAGTGCTAGAAATTGTGATAGGAAAATTCGTTTCAACCTATAATGCTATATCCAGTCAAACTGTCACTCAAGGCATTTTGAACCATGCAGTATCTATTATTTAAAAAGGCATTACCATCAATTCACCCTTTCTCAGCCACTGGAAGATGCATCTCCATTAGAGGAGGAATAAACTAAGAAGGAAGAAGACATGGGATACAAGGATTAGGGGTTTGGACACAGAAGACAAGGAACGGGAATCTCTAGGCTGATGGTCACAGAAAAGATATCAAGATGTTACTTTTTAGTAAGCTCAGGGTAAAGTAGAAAGACCTCTAATAGGTGCCTCAAGGAAAAAAAAAAAAAAGCAGGGGGAAAAGGTAGAAGATTAATTACCTAATATATTTGAATATGTAATGAGAGGTTTAGAGTTGGAGTACCTGGGGATGAATTTGTGATAGAGATGGAAAAAAACATAAAGCTGTGTACTAACTCAAGAAAAACAAAAAGTAAAAGAAATGTAATGACAGTATAATACACAGTACAACCATAATAGTTACATGAATATTAGATATTGATTTAAGTGAAATTATGATATCTATGTTGGGAAGTTAGGGAAAAAGTGTAAGGGAGCTAAATTTTTGTCTTCTAAGGTAGGAAGTCAGTAGGAAATTGTTAAAAAATCATGAAATAGGAAAAAATAGCTGTGTATATTACTCAAATAATAGAAGAGAGCTAAGAGTTGAGCAGGGTTGCTTTGGGATGTGACATATAGGATAGGACACTACTGTCTTTTCTTTTAAGGCTTATTATTTCCCTATATGATTTTTTGAAATGTTATATATACATTGTATTGGTAAACATATATATGTATGTGTGTGTGTGTGTGTGT
>RCUC01133101.1:0-12844 GCA_003697995.1 Taxidea taxus jeffersonii | reverse complement strand
ACTCCCCCAGGCTACACCCTCTTCCAATACTAATCATGCCCAACTCGAAACTGCCTTCAGTTTTGTGTGTTGTTTTTTGTTTTTTTGTCCACTCCCCTTAGAGACAGGAGTCACATTTTTTGCAGTATTACATCATTCTGGACTTCTCTGCCCTTCATCTGAGGTTCCTGACTACCTCACTATAGAAAGGAGTGACCAAAGATTGTCCTTTGGTAGAATGCCTAGCCAACCGGGATCAATACAGGAAGGAGAACTACGAATAAGAGCCCTTGGCTTAGAGAAGGCAAGTTAAAGGGGAACATGAGCTCATCTGTCCTAATTTGCCAAATGCTCCCTCTAACCACTACCTGCTCTCCTGAGCATCCTAGTTATTTGTCCCAGAAGCAAGGGTACAGAGACTGTGCTAGTATGGACAGCACTCAAGTTCAACATGGAACAAAGTGCTATTTTATAAAGCAGAAGAGCTAATGGGCAGGGTTGTTAAGATGTGGGGAAGCAATGGGAAGCCTATGAACATTCAGGTTCACTTTTACAAAAATTCACTTTTTGTTACATTCCCTGCACTCAGAGTTGGTAGAAAGTTAGGAGATCTTAGAGATATTAGAACTCCTCTCCCACCTTGTTTATTCTACTGAAAGCTACCGCTCTTACCTTAGTGAAATCATGTGTTATAATTCCATTGTGCAGTTACTTCTCTCTGCCTTGGGGCCAGCTGGGGTCTCCCAGGATGACCTCCCACCCAGGAGACTGTAGTACAGATGAAATAAAGCTAAACTCTCTGGATGGCAGAAACAAAACCAGTTAGAACAGAAAAGGCAGAGGGGAATGAAGTGAGCTATTAATGTTTTTGTCTCTTGCGCCAAAGAAATCTTCAGGGTGGCTTTTCCGTCATTAGTCAACCCCTGGATTGGAGGAGGGAGAAGAGTAACATTCAGATGGTAGTCACATGAAGAAACACTTAACGTGGGAAAACATTATTCATCTTGTATTAACCACCTTGTGAAAAACATTGTTACAGACACCTGTTACTATTTGTCTCAAAGCCAAGAACTGGAAATTCTAGAACCAGGTGGCTTTCCAAAGTCCAGTTGGGTGAGCCCTGGGAATTCAAGGCTTGAGGTCTGGACAAAAGATTACCAGGGCTACCGAGGAAATCTGAGCGCAGTAACAAACCTCCTTGTCAACAGGGCGTTACTCGCTGAGGTTGGGTGACCAGGAGAAGCCCAGGGAGCTATTGTCACCACCAACTGTTGAGATTCTTTTTTCCTTAAGAAAATGAGTCATCCAGACAAGATTCCAGACCACCTTATTTAATCATCGGAGTGTCTTTAGTAAACTCCCACGTGGTCACGTCTCCTCACCCTATCTCCTTGATGAAATGCAGGATAACGGAAGGCACAAAGGTATCTCACATCTTCCTGCCTACAGATCACTGATTTCTCTAGATTTGCCTTTTCCACAACCATCTCAAACATGCCCAAGGCAAATACAGATGCTGCTATTCTGTACTCCACAGCTGAGAACATTTGTAAAGGTCAAAGACAGCAAATATTCCTCCAGCCCCTCCTGTTTTCGACAAGCTCAGAGAAGCTAAGACATTCCTCTACGAAGACCCAAGACCTTCCTTCTACATATCCTGAAGGAATGGGGATGTTCTTACAGTTACTAGATGGTTGCTGTTGTTTTCTCTTTTGATACAGTGTTTCCCCAATTAGCTGGTGTTAACTATTTAACTTGGCTATTTCATTAGTCTGTGCGGTAATGGTGTTTTGAACAGAGGTCAACAGGTAAGTGAAGCAGGTCTGTTCCGAATCAGTTTGCCAAGCAATCCAGGAAACTCGTAATTCAGAAGCTCAATCAGCAAAGGCTGGTCTCTAACGTCTGTTTCTTCAAGAACTTTTAAAAAAGAGGTTTTTCACTTGGGTTTGTTTTAGGACTGTATTTCTGACCTACGAAAACTGTAATAATTAAAAGCATTATTAAAACTGCGAAGTCACTTCCGTATTGCAGGTTTCCCTGGAAAGAACAGAAATTCATCAAAGCTTTTTCTCCACTTACTGAAACGTCTCAACAGATCACTTAAAATAGGCGATTAAAACTGTCTCTCATCAGAGGGTAAACCTACCACGGTTTCTCCAAGCGCCAATGCACGCAATTTACAAGGCTGAAGGCAAGTATCAAATACCTGATTATTAAGCTTTACAAAGTGTTTGTAACAACTTAAGCACTTAAGTGCCACACTCTCACGGCTACTTCAGAACCTTGTGGCGCTCTCAAAGCTATCAAATCTTCTAGTCGGACCAAATACTATAAATGGTAATTCTAAAGAAGAACAATTAAACCTCGCGTTTTGTGCAGCTCTCAAACCAGCAGATAACACTAGTAAGAAAAGCTGGTGTCCATCCTTTCTCCACAACACTGCACACTGGATCTGCCAAGAGCCTCCCTGATCGTCCTCAGCTTACAATTCTGGACTCTTCCTCTCACTTTACAGCCCCCGCCCCACCATGAGTCTAAAGCCAACTGGCTTTCTTTTCAACTGTGCACCCTCCCTCTGCAGCCCCCCAAGCCAGCACCATGGTTCATTTTAGGAGGGAAACAAAGATACTGACACCAAAATTTAGTTTTATTAGCAAAGTTATTTGAATGCATACCATAAATGCTTTGGCCTATGAAGGAAGTCAAGTGCCTATGATGCAAGAAGACAAAAAGAGATAAGCTGGAAAGAGGGGAAAGAGGGCAGGCAGGAACAGCAGGGACTATCTGCAAACCAAGTCCCATCAGTGGGTCCATCAAAGGCAGAAGAGATGGCTTCTGCAGGGACAGACACACAGGATCAGGGCTGGATTTTCAAAAAATGGTACCAGGGTAAAAGAATGGCAGGAATTTAAGCTGTAGAAATTGAGTAAGAGTTTGACTCAATTCCACAGAAGGGAGGGGGCAGCTGGAGGAAGGCTTTGTTGGGAAATAACCTGGTTTTCCACCGGCCACTAACCAGCTCATGAGACTTTGAGTAAGCCACCGACTTTCCTAAGATCCTTTTGAGCTCCAAAATAAGTGTCTGGGTCATGAGCTTTCAAACATTCTGTTAGGATGACACAAGCACTTAGAGAAGGCTGAGGCTGTAGCTAGGGTGGTCATTTCAAAGCAGCACCAAATTCCCCTAAATGAATCCTGCATGGAGGCAGAATGAAATGGGTTCACAAAGTTGGGATTCAGTTTGTTTCTCTCATCAGGCACTGCTGGACGGGTGTCAAGTACTATCTCGATTAGTATCTCAAGGGCAGAATTGCAGGGAAGGCATCCGAGCACTTATTTCCACTCGTGAAGGGTCATGAGGAAAGTGAAGGGGCCAACCAAAGCCACGTCCATCCATCTAAGAGTCCTTATTAGGAGCAGCCGCTGCCACCATCACCATTATCGCCACCATCCAAGGAAAGGATGACTTAAGGATATTAGCTCAGGTTCACTATGACAAGAAGCAATTCTAATCTATAGGTCACTTCATGTCTTTAGTGACTAAATATTTATTCTGCATTGTATCTCTTCTAGATAAGTAATTTTTCACTGAAGAACTTAGGACAACTCTCTCTAAATCAATACTGAAAACGCTAATATGTTAGAAAGTCACCCACTTTATCCCACGTCCATCTGACGTAAGATAAAATGGCCAAGGTTTACGGCAAGTACACTGTAGCACTGGAGAGAAGAATTCTAGTACTTTCTATTAGCTTTACAGTCTTACCTCCATTATGGAGCCCCCCATTTTTCATTTACTCCTGGGTAAAATTCATTTTACAGTTTGTTTCAGGGGATGAAATTCAATTAGAGAATATGATATACAGGAAATACCAACAAATGTTCTACCTCATCCTTCAACTTCTCCAGATTAAACAGAAACAGCAAAGAAACAAGCTTTTACTGAGGAAAAATGTTAAAAGATACAACATCAGTATCTAAAACCTTTCCTACAGTGAACACCTGGCAGATAAAGCAAAATATAATTTCCCTCCTAAATCCCTAAGATTCAAAAAGCTGTTTTAAGAAAACTACTTAGAAAATGATTTAACTAGGATGCCTGGGTGGCTCAGTAGGTTAAAGTTCCTGCCTTCGGCTCAGGTCATGATCCCAGGGTCCTGGGATTGAGCCCCGCATCGGGCTCTCTGCTCAGTGGGGAGCCTGCTTCCCCCTCTCCCTCTGCCCCTCACTACTCATTTTCCCTCTCATATATATAATATAAAGTCTTTAAAAAAGAAAGAAAAGAAAATGATTTAAGCAAAATGAAAATGACTTTACCTTCACCTAACAGCGAAACTCAGTGTCCATGAGGACAACTACAAATCACTTGGGCAGAGATCCCTGAATTAAATGCCTGAAAGGGTCAAAGTAATTCCAGGATCTACTAAACCCAACTTCCTTTCTGCTTTTAAGAAGCCAGGATGACAGGTCTCCATGATGGTAATTCCAAAAACTGTGTGACCAGGGAGGTGACAATACCTATACCTTCCTGAATAATACACATTTTACTCTTGGCATGGGGTGGGGGGGAAGCAAGTGTAGGGATATGGCCAAGTGTAAACCACGTGTCCTCTGAATTTTAAATTCCAAGATTGGTTTATGTCTATCTCTGTACTAATGACTAAGACACTCCTTTCAAATGCAAACAAGTACATCTTATTCAGGACCCAACAAACGTCCTACTTCAAGGAGTGTGAATGCAGCATGTCTACTGCCCAGGTCATCCAGTGTTGCCCAGATCTCAACCTTATCAAAACAGTAAACCTTTCTCTGATGGCTCTTTCACTCCCCCCCCGGCCCCCAATTTTAGTATCAGTTCAATATGGAGGCTGGGGTTGTCTTTATCGACCCACTCTGAACTTTTGAAACTAGGCAACATATTCGAGGTATCATGGCTACATCTGGCAGGTTTTCCTAAACCACATACTTCTACGTTCTACAACTTCTGTCCAAGGCACCACCACAGACCTGTTTTTAGATGACCACTTTGACAAGTATGTGAATAGCTCGAGACATTGAGGAAAGCTGGTTTGCTCACCACTTTATGGCGACTGTGCCTTACAAAGACATGAGGAGTATGTGAGACAGTGTCCTAGGTGTTTGATGATTTTGCTTGACCCCTACAACAACACAATATCGTAACCCCCATTTTACAGATTTTTGAGGGCTGAGGCACAGAGAAGTTAAGCAATTTACCCAAGGCCTCACAGCTAGTACACAACCCAGTGAAGCTGCCTCTGAAGTCCAACTCTACCACACCCGATCCTCCAACTCTTGCTTTTCTGAGTATCATACTCCCCACACCATGTACAAACAATGGCCAAAATATATCGATTTCAAAGAGAAGTTTAAGCAACAAACCAGGGAAACCCAGTCCCTTCGAAAATATGAAGAAAAAGTAACTTGAAAACAAGTTCATAAAATGTCTAAGTGGTAAGGAGGAAAAACTGTGCAAATGCTTTGCCTTCCTTACTAAATGCCGTTTTTCTATATTATCTTGAAATGTTTTCTTATGCCCTGGGCCCCTGGTGTGCATGCAGACGGTTTCTATTTCTAAATCTCCAAAGCTTTCAGGAATTTATTCCCAGACTTTGAAACCTGCTCACTTGCAACCTCCCCTCACCAACAGCCTTAGCTAGTCAAAAAAACTCTGTTTTCCTGTTTTTTGTTTTTCAAAAAAATCTACTGCCTTTGGAAAGCCCGATTTTTTAGGTTATTTAAATCCTCAGGTTACAGAAGAAGGAAAATCCACCACAGGACTCTGCATCCATGTCAGCCCACTTCTGACTTTGGGGGGGGGGAGGGTGGGCAGAGACAAGAGAAAGCTGTTTAATCAGTGTTGCTAAGGCTTGTGCCTTTTCGAAACTGCAATTTAACTATATCCTGGTAAGAACTGGATTCCATATGGTTATCTTCTACTCTCCATGTGGTTCACTGGACACTTACCTAGATGTCTGTCTTTATAGTGATGGAGGGAAGGGCATTCAACAGAAACCTCCCTTTGGCAGGCTGGGAGCATCTGTGGCTCTAGGACTACCCCTGTATTTTCCCAAAAGAATGTAAATGCCATCTCTTGAGTTACATAAGCAGCCATGGGAAATTCAATGAGGGTGGCTACCCTGGTTTCCTTCAATCCACTTTTGGGCAAATTCCCATACAGTGTCTCATTAAATTTCAAATATGTACATGTATGAGAACAGTAGCTAGTAATTATGGTATTTGAGCATCTCTGAAACTGAAATATCTGATTTCCAACTGAATACACTGAAACCCGTAGGTCCTGATTAATCAGCATGGGACAAAAATACAGCTCAAGATACAGAAATTAGGGATGGCAATCACACAACCGTTGAAAATGCAGAGTAAGAAGTCAAGAAGCCTCTGAGAGCTAGCCATTGTGCTTAGGCACATTTAGTGTGTGGTCCTTATTATTGCGAGAAAATAAGAATTATGACCCCAACTGTACAACGAAAGAAAGTGAAATTCAGAGAGGCTCAAAGTCATTTGCCCACAGAGGTTTAGTCAGTGTCTTTAAGATCTTTCAAACCCAGTTCCTTTCCACTGTGCCTTAGGGAACCAACCCCAGATGCTCCTTCTCAAAACACACTGAGTACTCTCTCTTTGGAAAAAATAAAAAAATTCTGGGATAGTCAGACTCAAAGCTGTTTCCTGATTACTTATCTACCATAATTAAGCCAAAGAGTTAAAGTTCATGTTGCTGTTGGGTTATCTGAAGTCTTAAGACACGAGAATAAATGGAAAAGGACTGGGTGGGCTGAGAAAACTTGATGGAAGGCTAGATGCTGCACCCACTTCCCAGAGAACAGCTTGCCCACGTCCTCCATTTTCCCTCAGCTGCTACTTGGCTTCCAGTTCACCAGCTAACACAGTCATTGAGATGTCAACCCTTGATAAAGAAGGTGTAAAATGAGTAGGTATAATTCCACATAAACTAAAGGCCTAAGCAAATCAGAGTATTTCTTTCAACAGAATCCGACACCAAAAGCAAGGGCTTCTGACACGATAGTTGGCAGGCCTTTTCTGGATTTTTTTTTTTTTTAAACAAAATTTTAAAAGAGGTCAGAAAAATAAGACAGAACAATTTCATAAGTCCTTTATTTTGTAAGCATCGTTTATTACAGCTTTTAAAGTTCGGTGGCGGTTCACCTGAGTTTTTAAGCCTATAAATGAACATCTTAATTTAAGATGTTCGAGGCAACCCGTATGTTTGACACTGCTAGAAACTGGAAATGAGCTAGAAACTGGACACTCACTAGCTAGGCTCCCCCATTCACATACATATTTAGAAAGACCAAAAATTGATCATTATCCAAAGACCAGTCTAAAGCACTATAAAATAACCAATAATCATATAAAATTCTACACCAACTAGTTTAGCTTCGTATCATTAACAAGATTTTATTTTACCGCATATGTATGGATACATGATGTGTATATACGAGTGGGTATATAACATATATACCCACGTGCATTTATGTGGCACGTTAAAAAAGGTTTGGATTTTTAAGTTTTTACAAAACTACTGGGTATAACACACAGACATCCATTTTACAGCATTTTTTACAGTGATCAAATATCCCCAAACCCAAGTTTTCCACACTATGCTTATCTTGACCATAGAATAAAAATGGTTTTTAAATTATTCTTAATATGAATTTGTTTAAAAAAGCACACACACACACGAAAACTAAAGAGGCAGAACACATCACATCTTAGTAACTATAATATGATGTGTTCTGGTAAATCCAGTAGAATTCTAAAAGATGCCTCCAATGACTGAGAGCCAAAGCCCTTGGAGCTCTTCCACTGGACATTCAAATCAGGGTGGTCCAGCAGGAGAGAAGGTTCTCTTCCTGTTCGCCATGATGAAAGCATGAGCACCAGTTAAAGACAAAAATGCCACCGTCCATATGCTTCAACAAAAGGCCCATTAGCTCTCTTTCTCCACCTGCTAAGGACTGCCAAAAAACTAACTAGATAAAAGAATAAGGTAACTGATTTTTTTTTCAAATTCAGTTTAAAAATTATCTTGCCTAAAAACCCAAGACTCACTGAATTTGGAATATATTAGCATATATTTGCTCTCCAAATCCATCTATATTCCAACTCACTTCTCCCTCAAAAACATAATCTAAAGGGAAAAAGAAGAAAAAAACTGCAGATAGCCCTCTAAGCTGTAATAAGCCACTCAATACTAAGGAACAGAGAGGGTACCAGCCAGCTATCCTACCTAATGTAGGCTCTGATATATTAAATGTGATCAATATCAATACCCTCTTATTAAAAGGAACAAAAGAGATGACTTCCATTTGCCTGCTGCTACATGTCTTCCTACCAGGATGTACGAGAATACTTAAACGTAAAATTCTTAACGGGCCATTGCAAAAATACAGTATTTAGCCATTTTATATCCATAAGTCACCTTCTGGATAGTAGACTAAAGTAGCCCCCCAAACCAAGAAGAATCTAAATGGCCATAATCTGGATAATACACCATTTTTAAGAAAACTGACCATCAAAGGTATATAGGTATATGTATCATGGATTCTGTTAGATGATACCAAAAAAAAAAAAAAAAAGGAAAGAAAGAAAAAAAGAAAGGGAAGCATTATGACTTCCATCAACCATCTTCGCCCCATCAGCCCTGGTTGCCTTCTTCCTCCTCTACCAGTGATTTCCACCTCCATGGGGCTGGCCTTTTGGGATCCCTAGTGAAACAATGAGGCAGGACTCAAGAGGAAAAACAGGGTTAGGATTCTGACAAGGTAACCATTTTCTCTGTTCTGGGTTTTGTAGGCCATCTTGTTCCTATAAACGCGAAATGTCTTAATTTCTCCCAAGCAGTGACACTAGGGGCAGACAGCCACTGTCAGTTTTGAAACCAATGTCCCTTAATCAAAGGACCAGCAGCAGCGGAAATCTGTCAAATGGTTAATTGATGCAAACCGAGGGCCACCATCACTGCAGTGCAAGAAGCTACAGGAAAAAAGGACAATGAACAGCACTAGAAAGGAAAATAACAGTGTTCGGTCACAAAAAATATTTAAGCCACAGTTTGCTCTCATCACCAAGGATCATCTTATTTCTCATCAACTGAAATCACTAAGAAAGCAAAAGACGAAAGGTGACCTGGAAAAGAAGAAACACACACACAGAGGGGGGAGCAACTGTCATCTGCGTCCAAGGATTTCACGCAACATTTAGGGCAAACGCCTTTGTTCCTCGGCTTGGGCAGGGAGTGGGTGGGTGGGTGACGGCGAGATCGCACGGGGCTGCCGGGCCCTCCACGCCCTGCGCTCCGGCGCATGCGCGACGCCAAGACAAAGGAATAGGTAATTACGGTCCCGATTCATTCATTTTGCCCGCAGCACTGAGATCTGTTACCCTGGCTGTGATCCCGGGGACGTGGATCCACACCCCTACAGCGAAACGACCACCTCGACGCTACCTGTTCGGTTTTAACCCCCCATACATGCGCCCGTGGCCTCGCGGGAGGCCGAGGTGTGTCAACCCCGTTCAGGGCCCTAAAAAAGTGCACGCGCGAGCGCGGTGCCGATTCCAGCAGGGTGACCATTACAGCGGCGACGGCCGTCCACGGAGCTCGTTTCAAGGCGGAAATGTCTCAGGGGAAGCAGACAAGGAGCCCAGCCGAGCGTTCGATGAATATTCATGAAGAGAATGCGGTCAGGAGCCGCGCGTGGCGTGTGCGAACGGATCCAGGGACTCGCGATTCTTACTTTCCGGGGGCGGGGGCGGGAGCCAGGCGTCGCGCTGCAGCGTTAGCGCTCTGGGCAGAACCTGCCGCGCCCCAAACCTCCGCTCGCCGCGGGGCCGGGCCGCGGGGCCGCGCGCTGTCAGCTTCAAGCTCACACCCCCAGCCGGCGCCGCGAGGGGGAGACGCCCGGCGCATCCCTGAACCCAAGCCTCCAGAAAAAGAAAATGCTCAGGCAGGGCGCACCGGGTGGCGGGAAGGCAAGGCGGCGCCGCCCGAGGCTGGGGCTCGGATCCGCTCGGAGGTGCTTCGGGAGGCGCGGCGTCGTGGGAACCTGCGTTCCTTGGCCACCGCAGCCCGAGATTCGGGAGTCCCCCGGGCCAAGGAACCCCATTTGTGAAGCCAAAGAGGCACCTCCCTCCCCCGGATCACACCAGATCCCCGCGGGCTTTCTCCCCCTACTCCCGCCCCGCCCCACCCCCACCCTCCGTCTGTGGCCGCCGCGCCCCGCGCACCGAAGCGCTTTCTTCCGGGCTGTGAATGGTGCCGATGACAGATGCGCTCCCTTCAGCCCCACAAAACCGTCTCTTCGGGGCTCAGTGCGTTTGAAGGGTTTCGCATTCGACAATTTCCTCCTTAACGAGCAGCTTCCCTCCCGCTACCCACCCCCCAACTCCGTTTAGCAGACTCGCCACCCCCACACCCTTCCCGCCCTGCGAGAGGCTGAAGCCACCCACCTCGGGGTCCCCCCATCACCCCGAATCCCCGAAGTGCGGCAGGAACCTCGCGGAGGGTCCCCACGTTGGGCGCCGTCTGATCGGGCCCGCAGCGCCCCACGCCCCCGGCCGCGGCGCGGAGAACAAAGGGCCTCGAGGTGGGGCGGGGGCGCACGGAGGCCCCCGGGCTCCCTGCGCCCCGGGTCCGCGGGGGCGGCGGGGCCGCCGGGGCGCGCCTCCTTACCGGCTCTGGGTGCCTGTGCCGCCCCTGGGTGAGCGCGGAGCCGCCGAGGGGCCCGGGTCGCAGGCGTCGTCCGGCCGGTGCCTGGCCGCAGGCGGAGGCTCTCTCCCCGGCTCGACGGCGGAGCCCGGAGCGAGGAGCGAGTTGGAGCGCTGCCGCCGCCGCCGTCGCCGCTGCCGCTACTGCCGCCGCCGCCGCCGCTGCAGCCTCTGCATTTCTCGCGCTCGCGCTCCCCCTCCCCTTCCTGCCCAGCGCCCTCCCCCGGCGCGTCCGCCCGCCCAGCCTCCCTCCTCCCGCGTACCCCGCCCGCCTCCCTCCCCTCCCCTCCCCTCCTCTCCCCTCCATCCCGGGCCCCGCCCGCCTCCCTTCAACTCCCCTCCATCCCGCCCCCCTCCCTGCGGCCCTGCGCCGCCTCCCCTCCCCCGCCGCGCCAGGGCTGTCTGTGGGCACTTGTCTCTTCTCTTTCTCTCCCTCTCAACCCCCCTTTGGAATGGTTTGATGGGAAGTGCTCCGTCTCGCTCAGTCTTAAGGGGCTGCCTCGAGGTGATGAATGACGCCCCCTGCCACCTGCTACCCTTCGCGGCACCCCAATCCCGCTCGCGCGCGACGTCCGCCTGAGATTGCGATACCTGGACGGGCGGTGAGGTTGAGGGTGACCTGGTGGCTCCCCTCAGCCCATCAAGGCAGACGTCCTCGGGGTTGAGGGTGGCGGCTAACGGCAGGCAAGTCCGGGCGGCGCCCCCGCGGACCAGACGAGCTGGGCAGGCGGCTCCTTCGCACGCTGGGCTGAGCGTGGAGGTCTGCGACTTGGGACTAGCGCGACCGCCGAGGTCCACCCTAGTGGGGTGGGCGGCGTCCCCCTGCAAGAATGCTCTCGGGACTTGGCGAGGAAGGAGAAAGGACGAGAGCCCGAGGAAAGGAACCGTCGGTGTTTTATGTCTGTGCTTTAAAAGGGGCAACCAATTCCCGGGAAGACTGGGTTAGTGGAGGCAACGCTTCCAGGGCTGCCTAGAAGCGCACAGGTCACAGCCGTGGCCAACCAACTACGACGTGCCGGGTGGCTTCAGGCACTGCCACTTTAACACCGGGACATAAAATAACCATCAGGGTGGCGTCGTATGCCCACCTAGCTTATCTGTTGGCAAGAAGCAAATGCAAAAAATAACATGACAGCGCTTACAACCGCAGCTGTTTCATTAGACAAAAGCCAATTTTGCCTTCCCGAAACCGTCTGAACCTTTGGAACTTTTATTTGCGGCATTTTGGCGCCCTCTGGCTGTGCTTGGATTGCTTTCCTGTTTGCCAACACCCCAGCAAAGAAAGCGATGGAGTTGCAAGTCCTCCTTCAAGGTGGATCGCGCCCCTGACCTGTGCGTGGATTTGGGGGTAGGGTTGTCTTCCAAAATCAAGAGGACAAAATGCCACCGTATCTAAAAGGCGCATTTGGCACTCTCCAACGGCAAGTGCGTCCGCGTTCAACTGAGGAAAGGTAAGTCCATTTTCAATTAACGGGAAAAAATTTATCAGAACTTAGCTAAATTTAAATTAAGCAGGGTGCCAGTGTCAACCCAATACTTCAACTTTGCTAGAAGTTATGCAGGAGAAACAGTAGACTTCGGGACTGAATGTATATTTACACATCATACATGACCACAGCAAATTAAACACGTGCCAGCTGGAAATGTTCACATCTTAACCAAAAGTGGATTTTTAAAAATGGTGATTTTGTTTCTATGTAGATTTTCCCCCAATTTTTTCCTTTCCTTTTCTTTTCTTTCTTCCTTTCTTCTTCTTCTTTTTTTTTTTTTTTTTTTTTTTTTTTGGCCATTTAAATGAAAGAGCAAAGAAGTAAATACAGTACAAGAACAGGGGAGAATATTTCAACTAGAGTTGCCTCCAAAGCATTTTATATATTTGAACATTTACGCTCAATAATTTCATATGTTTAATATATGTCCCTCATTCCAGAACAGCATCTGTGAGGCTCTGTGTCAGTTTTCTCAACCTCCTGTTTGGGGCCAGCAATTTTTTATTTTGGATAAGGGAGGGGAGGGGGAGGGAGCTGTCCTGGCTCTGTTGGATGCTTGCCTCACTGCTGGCCCTAACCACTAGTTACCAGTAGTGAGTACACGTGCA
>RCUC01133100.1:0-34386 GCA_003697995.1 Taxidea taxus jeffersonii | reverse complement strand
GAGCGAAGTGGCCTTGCTGTGGGCTCTGTTTCTGAATGGGTAAAGTGAGCAGTGCAATTCTGTAGAAATAGAATTCGGAGACCAGTTGATAAACAAGGCAGGTTGTATTTATGTTTCTGGTCACGTGGGTCACATAGTAGTAGGGAGCAGTAACCCTCTCAAAATAGAGTGGGCTCAATTCATGAAGAAGAAGTCTTAGTAGGAGAGGAGACAGGATTCACAGAATAGATGCCCTCCTCTGGCCAATCTCCTGCCCTCAAGGATAGCAAACAAGAAGGAGTAAGATTTAGCTCCAACCCTAGTGAATATATTTATAGTCCGGGAGAGGAGACTGGCATAGAGGCTGGTGATTCCCGTGTGGTCAGGTCTCTAAGCCTCAGTACGATTGAGATGTGGGGCCATATAACTTCATGGTGGGACTGTTCTCTCCATGGCAGGATGTTAGCAGTGTCCCTAGCCCTCTACCCACAAGATTCTGGTGGCACCTGTGCCAGCCCCATGGCGGACAGCCTCGGACGTTCCATGTGTCCTCCGAGGGCAAAATTGCCCCAGTTGAGAACTGCTGCTCTGGGGGCTGGTGAGCACTGTGTGTGTCAAGGAAAAGGCCAGGATGCTTTAGGAGGGGAGGAAGGATGCCTAGGCAGCCTCGGAGTCAAGTATGGTGGTCATGAAAGCTCCCTTGAGTGACACTGTGTCTCGTGGGAAGCAGAAGTGGTGGTAGCATGTGACATAAGTGACCCATGTAACAAAGAAGCCCCATCCTGAGCCCTCAGAAGGTATGCAGGCCCATCAGCCGCTACCACGGTATTGCTGGGAAGTCAAGGGTGTGTGTGTTGGGGGGTGGATGGTAGGACATGAGACTATGACAGGGCAAGTGTGTGACCATGGGCTGTGAGAAGCATCTGTGGGCCCAGGTGTGCCATTACTGGGCCTGTAAGCAGCTGGTTGGTAGGAATAGATTTCTGGAACATTCTGGCCACAGTGCCAAGGATGGATTGCAGTGGGCTCGGGAATGCACCAGGAACTGTGCTACTCACTTCAGTTACTCCAGTCGGTCCTCACAATAGGCCTGGGAGAAGGAAGCACAGTGATCCCATTTATGGACAAGAACATAGAAAGGCCAGACCTCCCCACTTCATGCTGGATGTCACGTGGGAGAGGAGGACCAGGACCTTCTATGAGCAGGTATGGCGGCCTCTTCTGCAAGATGAAAACAGGCCCAGCTTGTCTGAGAGAGTTTTGTTCGGCACGTGCTGTGATGGAGGTGACATTAGGGTTTCTGTGATCAGCCCGTGCACACAGGGTGTGGAAGAAGTCCTCCCAGGGATTCGTTAGGCAGACACAGGTCAGTATATAGTCACAGAGAAGCAACTAAAAACAAGCAGGACAGCCAAGTGCCTTCTGCATTGTTTTTTCCTCACGTCAAAGGTCCATCAGGCCCCAGATGTCTGATCATTTCAGCAAGCATTTATTGGTTGCCTACTATGGCTACAGAATTGTCCCATGACTCTGGGGGAGACAAGGAGCTAGAAACCTGAGGATAAATGATTTCGCAAGAGGAGCTTAACTTCGAAAGAAAAGCAGCTCAATTTGGATGTGCCGGAGAATCTGCCCCTGAACTTCTCGCTCTCTAGGAAACTCTGTTTTCCTCTAGGAGAGGAAAACTGAGCTGAAAGCTTGGGCCAAGGGAAGTTTCCAGGAGAGGAAAGGGACCAGGCTACCTCTGTCACGGTGAAGTTCCTCGCACTTGAACCCCTGGACGAAGTAGTGGAATTGGCCATCTTCCCCAAGCTCTGGTGAGCTGCTGTTTTCAGGCATGGAGCCGTGTTCTCTGCGTCTCATGTGTATATGGGCATTTAATTCCCAAAGCAACCTTATAGATACAGTGACTGTCTCCTCTTCGCATATGAAGACATGGAAATACAGACAAGCTAAGTAGTTTGCCCACATATAGAGACATGGAAATACAGACATGGCCTTTCAGTAATAAACTCAGGATTATAACCCAAGGCGGTCAGCCACAGCAAGGAGGGCTCATGACATTGACTGCCAGGCTGTCTATTTCCCGCTGAGCTGGTTGTGGGCTAGAAGGCCAGGGCCTGTTCTAATCAGAAAAGTAACAGACTACTTTACTAAAAGACTGTGCAGAGGCAAGCAGGGTAGGCACGTGGTAGGAAGAGAACAGAATTTAGTCTAGACAACGCAGGTGTTGATGGTCACTGTCACTAACTGGTTTTGTAACCCGGACCATCAGCAAACCCCACCAAAGCTCAGCTGTCTCATACTGAAAGTGAAGTTAGCAACATCACCCTCCCACATCGTTTAAATATAAGATAGACTAAAACAACCCCTGACACTAAGTAAATAAAACTCTGAGTAAAAGGTGAGTGAAAGAGGAAAGAGGGGTGCTTCCTGAATACAGGTTTGACTGGCCTCGAAAAAAAGTGTTAAGTTCATGAACAAGGGCATAATAAAAATAAAAAACACACAGTGTGTTCAGTAAACACTACCGGCATGGGTGTGCATGTGTGTGTTGGGGCCATTGACCCTGAGGTCGTACCATGTACCATCACTGTCCTGTGGGTCATAGACCATTAATAACCATGACTTAGGGAACTGTGTTACGTACGTCGGGTTTCCCCATAACATGCATTTTACAGATGCTTAACCACAGACTGTTCTGAGACACAGCCTCTCCGCGATGGCTGCAAACTTAGCAACGGGCTGCGTTTGATGCCGAGTGTGTCGGGCTCCGAGTGCACAGCTTGACTTTGCTCTCCCTTCGTGTCCTACTTCCCAGGCCCTCCCCTTACTTACTTGCCCAGTTGTGCTCCTCAATAAAACATTAGCCCACAGCTTTGGCCTCAAGCACAGCCTCTGAGGAAACCTGCACTAAGATAGATTTTTCCCCCCTTTTTTTGATAAAAGAAAATACATGGATGTAAATATTCGTGGGAGAAAGAACTACCTTTCCATGTGCAAGAGGCTAACCTGATTGTCTATACTCTTATATAGTTTTTATTTTTAAAATTTTAAATTAGCAAAAGGGTTGTTTTAACATACTATTTAAAGGTACGCATTAGTTTCTTCCAAATTAACAGACATGATGTGTAGACATAAGCTGGAGGGGCACAGTGAGAATAAAAAATTGTTTTCAGTAGAAATATTGTTAATGTGAATTCAAGGGGCAGCTGTAGGTGCTTTCGTAACCTACGATTTTATACTCTCATCATTTTAATTTTATATTTTTAAAAACTAGAGACATTATAAATGTTGATTTTCATTCATTGGAAGAGGAATCGATTAGAATATACAAACACATAGTAAACACATTGAGCATACTAAATACATTTCAATTATTCCATAACTTCCTTAGATGTTAAAGACAATCACATGATTTACCATGATTTGGAATTTCAAAGATCTGTTCAACAAAGCTTCATTCTGAGGCTTATTCCAAACCAAATTTCACTCAGAGAGCCTTGGGAAGTCTCTTTGGGCCCAAGTCTGATATGCGAGCTGCATAGCAAATCCTAAAGCCAACAGCATTCCCTGTTACTGTTCATTCTCCAGGGACCAATAGTAATAGTAATGCAAGCAAAAAAAAAAAAAAAAAAAAAAAAGTTACCTTGAATTTTGCATGCTTTCACCAGAAAAAAGGTTAAATATCTTTCACTTCCCTAGGGTGGTCTGCTTTGCAGTGAGAATCCCATTGGCCTAGTGAGAAGGAGCTGTGGGGTGATCACACTGCCGCGACCCATTTCACAGTGAGGACACTGTCCAGACACAACGATCACCCTTGAGGTGGTCACTGGGCAGTCTCTACATTTCAAAACTTGGAAGAAATAGTCAGCTATTCACATAGTTCATTCATTTGATAAGTAAGAACTTTGCTAGAGAAGAAACGGGCTATTTTGAAAGGAATTAAACTCCTATGCTAAAGTGTTCTGGAATGACATTTTACTTTGCTTTTCTTGTTTGTGCTGGGGGGGGTAGGCTGAGAAGGGTTAAGGCCAATTTATGTAGTTGTTTCTATGCATTTAACTATGTAGTTATTTCTTTATCCGTGTTTCTTTCAGTCCTAGCAACCTGAAAACAGAAGTCCATATCCTGGCCGTATTGATTCCATCTTACTACAGGGACAAGCCCAGAGTCTTCTTGTGGTTCTAGTGTGGGCTGTGGATTCCGACTAACTGGGTTTGAATTCTGATTATCACATTGACAAGATACTTGAATTTGGGCAAGTGACTTGGTTGTGCCTAAGTAGTCTCTCTATCCTCGCTTCCTCATCTGTAAAACTGAGATGATTTTAATGCCCATCCTGCTTGCACAGTACCTAGTGTTGTGCCTTAAAAAAAAAAAAAAAAAAGATTTTTTTTATTTGAAAAGGAAAGCAAGAGAGCCCAAGCAGGAGGAGCAGCAGAAGGAGAGAGAGAAGCTGACTTCTCACTGAGCAGGGGGCCACATATAGGACTCCATCCTGGGACCCAGCAATTATGTGTCTAAGGCAGACGCTTAATTGATGGACCCACTATGTGTCCCCCTAGTGTCATGCCTTTCACAGAGTAAACATGTGATAAATGTTGGCTATTGATAAGTGTTTCGAAAGCATTTATCGGAAAAGAACATGTTAAGAGGAAAGAGGGGGATTACCACAAAGAAGAAGGCTGTCGATTCTTGCTTAGGCCATCCCAGCTCCCATATTTCGGGAACCCTGATATAATTTCTTATGCTCATGGAGGGAAAAAGGGAAAGAGGATGCATACCTAATTTTATAACAGCAGAAATAAAATCTACACATAGAAGGCGTAATATGCTTCCCAAACTTAGGGTACAAATTTAGGCCATTACCTCCCCCCACTTCAAACCCGCCCCAGATAATAGCTAGAATAATCAAGAACTCCATTTTTAAAAATGCCCAAAGTATTCCCCTTTGTCCAAGAATCCCAGGGGGCTTGTTGGGTCAATGCCAAGTGGAGGGAGAAATAGCCTTACCAGTTTTGTACCTCCCGCTGCTCCCCTGTCCAAAGTGTGGAGGGACCTGCAGATCCCCCAGGTGGTGTGCAGCTGGGGCTTAGCTCCCACTCCTGGCTTGGTGGTCACAGCTCTGAGAGCACAGTCACAGGACCAGCACCACTCTCCAGGATATAAACTGCTGTGCCAAGGGCTGCCAGCAAAAGCCACACGCTTCCGAACCAAGCCAGCCTTTGCTCCAGACCACAAGCCCTTTCTCTGAACCTGGGTCCTCACTCTTGCTATCTATTCTCTCCTTAATCACGACCTATTTTTAGGATTTTTCACCTAATGCAAATGTGCAAATGTGTCCGCCTCCTCCTCCAACGTTTGCCAGGGCTGCCGTTACTAAGCACCACAGACTGAGAGGCTTAAACAACACAAGTTTATTTTCTCATCCTTCTGGAGGCTGCAAGGCCCAGATCAAGGTGTCAACAGGATTGGTTGCTTCTGAGGCCTTTGTCCTTGGCTCACAGATGGCTGTCTCTTCCTTCTGTCCTTACATGTCCTTATCTCCAAATACAGTCACATCTGAGGTACACGGGGGTCGGGGGTGGTTAGGACTTAAACATTTGAAATTTGGGGGGACACAGTTTTCAGCTCATGATGCCAACAGTTAACCCTACATACTTAGAGGTATAAATGAACTGTTTTAATTCAAGAAAGAGTATGTTGAAGGAGGGAGGGAGGGAGGAGAGAGAGATTGATTGGTTGATGTGTTCCAGGGAGGTGATCTACACTGTTCAAGGACAATGGGCACCCCGTGCTAACCTTACTAAGGCAGCCACTCTAACACGCAAAGTGTGCCTTACTCCATCCAGAAGCCCAGAGTGAAACAGAAGACTGCAGAGCATCTCTGGTTGAAATGAGCATGCCGGGGTCTGGTCCCCTTCACCCTGTCCTCTCTGAGTCACCTGTGACAAGCACCGTGCAGAAACCTTAACCCCGGGGGGGAGGACTGCAGGTGTCCAGACTCCTCCCATGACTTTCTCACAACTATGCAACTCATCAAAGTTTGAAAACAGGTGTGCGCCATATCATCTGACCATTGCAGGCTTTGGAAACAGAGCTCTGTCACTAGCGTTCATGAAGCTCACGGTCACTCTGAAGGGGTCCGGATGAGTTCCTGTGGCCGCGCACACAGTCTGGCCCTTGCACGGTTGGCTTTCTTTCTCCACTTTGCTGCTTTTTGGGGATGAGCTGCTTTATCACCTGCTCAGCTCCAATACCCAAGAAAAGCTGAGAAGGCTAAGTTAGTTGCAGCCTCCTGGTGACCTCTTTGCACACACACCAGGCCAATAAAACTGGGGCCGAATGACAGTGACAGCTGCCTTGTGGCATTCAGAGGGACTCGAGCGGTTCAGTTCCGCAGTCTCAGGGACGAGCGTATCATTACAGCCCGGCTGTTCCGAGAGAGGCCACCTAAACCCACCCTCGGGGCTGGACCACGGTGGGGCGGCTCGGGCCTCTGCAGGGCCCCGCTGAGACCCCTCCGTGAGCTCCCTGCCAGCGAAAGCTCAGCTTTCAGCAGCTGGGGACCCCCCCTCCCCCAGCCTCTCCAGAGGCCAGTGAGTGGAAAGGAAGGAAGATGGGAGCCAAGCAGTCAAGCGCTCGCTGCAGGGACAAGGGCCCCAGGGGGATGGTCCTGCTCCACGGGAGGCAGCCCTTCTCCCCGTGGGACGACAGCCTGCTCCCGGGAAAGGACCCCCAGGCTCTGCTGAAGCGGGGCATGCGCCACGTCAGTTTCAGCCTGGTCACCAAGGGCATGACGGACGTCCCCGACTTTCTATGGAGCTTATCTGAGGTCCAGAAGCTCAATCTCTCTCACAACCAGCTCAGGGCTCTCCCGCCCGATGTGGGGAAGCTGAGCCGGCTGGTGGTCCTAAACCTCTGCGGGAACCGCCTGCGGAGCCTGCCCCGGGAAATCAGCCTCCTCAAGAGCCTCAAGGTCCTGTTTGTGAACATGAACTGCCTGACGGAGCTGCCCGCCGAGCTGAGCGCTTGCAGAAACCTGGAGGTCCTGAGCTTGTCCCACAACTGCCTCTCCCAGCTTCCTGCCAGCTTCGCCGACCTCTCCAGGCTGCGAAAGCTAAACCTGAGCAACAACTACTTCGCTCACATCCCCGTCTGCGTGTTTGCGCTGAAGGAGCTGGATTTCCTGCACGTGGGCTCCAATCGCCTGGAAAACATCGCTGAGAGCATTCAGTGTCTGGCCAGTCTGCAGATCTTCATCGCCGAGAGCAACAACATCCACTCCTTCCCGCGGTCGCTCTGCCTGCTCACCAGCCTGGAGCTGCTGAACTTGAACAACAATGACATCCAGACCCTCCCGGATGAGCTCTACCTGCTGTGGAGACTGGGGCGGATTGCTTGGAATCCCATGGACAAAGGGCTCCACATTTCCCATAACCCGTTATCCAAGCCTCTGCCGGAGCTGGTGGAGGGGGGCCTGGAGATGCTCTTCAGTTACCTGAAGGACAAAAAGCACAACTGACTGGGCCCCAGAGGCATGGCCCGGCGCCAGCTCGTGGATACCTGTACGCTGGGTACTGCTTCGGTCTCAGCTTTCTGCTCTGACTGTTCATGTTGGTCAGTGCCTGCGTTCGGATTTGCCGAATGGTATGGAACCCTCATTCTGTGGAGGTGTTTGCTTTGACCTCTGTGTGTGCCTAAGAAGCCCCCTGATGTGATGTTCATCTCATCCCAAACGTAAATGGAAACAGGTCTTTGGTTTTCTCCGAAGAGAAACCATTCTGATTCTTCCGACGGAGCCGCGGGATTCAGCCCTTGGAAGAGTAGGCAACAGGTCTGATCAATGGAACTCAGAAGTCAGGTACTTGCTAAGGATGTGCTGTGGGCCAAGTATGGTATGAGACACTGACACCATCTGGTTTCAACCCTTGAACTGGCAGCCAGCCGTCGGAGAGCTGCAGTGAGATGTGCTCTTACGTCAGCCTCGATCAGACATTACTGGGGACCAAAGAGCAAGCTGGAGGACTGCTCTGCTGGCAATGACCGGGTCGGGCAGAGCTTCCACACTCCGAGTTCTGGGGGAAACAATCATAAGAAATCTGTCTCTAACATGACTGTAGAGTAACACTCCAGCTGCTTATGCTTACATCTGCTGGTGAGTGACTGGAATAGCGCGATGGCTTTCAGATAATAAATACAAACTGTTTTTAATGCACACTTTCAACCTTCTCTTCCAATCCTCGGGTACACACTGTCATATCCCTGTGCTTTTCCAGAGACACCAGCCGATGGTTAAATCAGCCAATTCTATTTTCTCTTCTCCTCCCTTACTAGATTCGCCCTCTCAAGGGTGAGGCTAATAATTGGGGGAGAAAATGGCCAAATGGTAGGAAGGAGGAGGTAAGGCACAGGCAAGTCACACACAAAAAAGTAATTACCCTTTTCACATTCAAAGGAGGGTAATATTTGCCACTTCGCTTTTGCATGTGGACATTTAATAAATGAGTTTGGTGACATTTAAAAGCTCTTTGGACAAAAGGCTCTGTAAAAATATTAAGTTTGTTTTGTTTTTAATTCTTAGAGTACACAGCTGTTAGTTAAAGGTGGACATTAGGGTGAGCAATTACAGAGTTCCTGCCGCCAGTGTTGGTGGGTCTTGCTGCTGTCACAGCAGCCAAGAACCCCTAAGACAGGGCTATTTATTCAGAGGTGAAGAAATTCCAAAGAAAAGATGACAGTGAAGAAAGGCAGTGGAGAAAGGGCAGTCCCTTCGGATCAATGGAGAGCCAGCCAAATGCTCAGGTTTGGGGGCTGATTTCTCTACAGAGTATACCTAACGATATCAAGACTTGGGATTTGCAGTTGCCTAATTTCTTAACACCCTTAGTTTAATTTAGTTAAACTTACATTTCTCAGCACCTTCTGTAGGCTGGACACTGGGCTGGGAGTTCAAAAGGAATAGCGCCCTGCTGCTTCTACCAAGAAACTCATGGTCTGGTGACAGAGACAGACCCACATGGGTTTCTACAATATATGGCACATCATGATCCCTGCAGAAGGGAAGCGTAAGCGAAGGCCAAGCCAGGATGACACACTGGACAGTGTAGACTAGATCGAGCCCTGAGTCCTCGTAACCAAAGAACAGTGACCGAAGGACTTGACTGGGGGAGCCAGTCACACCCTCCTCGTCCCAACCCCCCACCCCCCACCCTACTCGGGAAAGAGTGGCAAAGCCCTGGGGCAGTGGGTAGCACCCTCTCAGGTTCTGAGCTTAGGTGACTTTAGCGTGGAGCTGCTCAAAGGGGTCCACATAACTTCTCCATAGGAAAAGTGATTTTCCCAATGGACCCTCAAGTCCATCTTCCCATCCATAAAAGAGGAAAGCCAGTCCCTGCTGTCAGAATCAGATACCATTAGCACGTTCGTGCATGAGCTCTTCTGTTGAACCACTGCAAACAGATCTTACCAATGTCACTGGGAGGCAGCTGAAGAAGTCCCCTCTAAGCACCCCTGCAGCACCGAGACCTGCGTGTCCCTGCCAGACACACTCCAGTAGCTTCAGCCCCGTTGGCTTGCTGGAGCCAAGGCTATTTAAAGATTTCAGTGGCATTCTTCCTTGACCTCATGACTCAGTGGGGCATTGCAGGGCGAGCCTTCCTCCGCAGAGCAGAACTGGGCAGATCGCTCACTGCAGCTTTTTGGCTGGAGTACACACAGCTGTCAGACCAACGCCGGCTTGTGCCAGAATCACGCCCGTTGCTGTCTGCTGCTGAAGAACCACTCCGCCTCACACTGAATTGCCGTGACCTTGCACTGGGCAGAGCGGCAGGCCAGCACGGCGGCACCGTGCTTTTTCCGCCGAACCATCCGTTTACTTCCTCTCCTCGCTTTTTCAGTCACTTGCCACAGTAACTCGACTCCAGGGAAAGCACGGGACCATATTTTGAAGGTGACCCAAGAGCTGATTATACCTTCTTAGAGGAAAAAAATTGGTACCGATTTGGTTGCCCACTGCCATGCTGCCATTAGTACCATTCAGAAGTATAGTGCCAAGGTTTGCTTTGTTAATGCTTGGCGTGGACGGAATAATAAAAGCCATCGTAGTTGCCCGGTCTGCTTTAGATATTGATTCTTTGTGAATGCTCCTTTTTATTGATAAAAGGAATTGCCAAGCCACCACCGCCCCCCCCCAAAAAAAAAAGAAAAAAAAAAAAGAAAAAAAGCTTAGTTATTCAAAACACTAACGTGGAGGGAATTAGATACCACCTTCAGTGTCTTTGCTGTCAGATTCTGCAGTTTGCTGACTGACTGTGAATGCTTCTTGCTTCTCTTTTGTAGTTCCAATACTGCCACATTCAAATAACTCCCAGGTATTTCTAAGGCTTTGGAAATCAAAGCGCTGACGACGGCTGCACTGGCAGCGGAGTGTATTTAGCCAAAGAATACGCACTAATTGGGCGTTTGATGTGGGGAGCGGGCGGCCCGCATTCCCGATGATATTGTGGTTCTCAAGTCACTTGGCTCTCGGTATGGAGCAATCTCAGCGGTGTGTTCAGAAACACCTTTAGAAGCTGTCGCAGACTACAAGCGTACAATTAAGAAAAAAATCCTACATTCAGGGGAAAGTAAGACGACTTTTTGAAAAGACACATCTGTTCGAGGAATAATACTGCTAAATGCATAAAACTGCTGCACATGAGAAGGAAAAATGAAGTCATTTCTCAGCCTGTTGACTTAACAAATGGTTAATAGAAGAATTGTGCTCCATTCTGGGGCTTTCGTTAATAGAGACTGCTTTTCTGTAGTTACCTAAGATGGAGCGACTTGGGGTAGTGCACCTGTATCTCACAACGGAGTCATGCTGGTGACAGAAAGGGGAAGAGGAATGCTGTTATAGTTTGCAGGGGCCCATTAAACTAAACCCTTTCTTATGGTGATGGATTATTGCTTTTTAAGATTCCATTTCATATGCCTCAAAGCACACACTGAATATGCATTTTCATACATACGCATCACAAACAGAAGGAGATTAAAGGGCCCTGGCTTGGTCTCTGGAAGACACAGGCAGGTATCAGCGTCCTGAGATTACTGGGTGTGTGAGGCTAGGCAGGGTGCTTCTCTTCAGTAATACAGATGGGCTAGAGAGAGTCTGGACTGAGTCACTGAGGTGCTGTTACAGATGATGAAAGATAGGAGGTAAGCTCAGAAAATGGTGTCAAAAAAGGCAGAAATTCAACCTGATAGATTTAGCGTACGTGAAGGTCCTACTCAATTGTTTCATTGATTACAATTTAAGTCCCTATGTGTGCTCTATCTTAACTCCACCAAGGAATTATTTTCAGTACTTTGTGAGATCTACTTGAGAAACACAAAATACCCAGCCCGGATGAAATGTGCAACTAAATACCAGTACCCAATCATTATAATTCACCCAAGAACACCCAAATTCAACACCCTCAAATATTTTAAGAAAACATAATAAAATTCAGAGAACATTAAAGCTATTATAAACAATAACGGGAACAATCTTGACCTTGTGGAGGAAAGAACTTTTTATAAATGTTCCTTTTAAGCTACCTGTCAAGTTATGCTTTGAATCCCGAGCATTACTAATTAAAAAGAAAAGGACAGCATAGTAATAAAAGGGAAGCAGAGAGGGCTCATAATGAATTTGTAAGAGCTTGGGCGTCATTAGGCAAACATCACTGAAAGTGATTAGCATGAAGCTTGCTGTGCAGATTTTCAAAGTAGTGTCCAAGGAATCTACTTGCAAGGAGCGGGCTTATTTTCTGCTGCTTTTAGACTCACTCCTTATTTCAGCACAAGAGAGAAAATAAAAGATGAATTGGCGTCCATCCACAAAGTGTCAAAGTATTTCCTGATGCTCAGGAGAGAAACAGGCATTGTGAAAGCTACAAGACAGCTGGCTGCCAATGAAACATTGTATCATCAGCCATGTTCTTTGGTTTCTGGAGTTCCCCAGAAGCCAGTGTGCCAGGGCACACCACTTAGGAGAAGCCTGTGTTCTTCTGTCTCCTGAATGCCATGCCGATCACTCCTGTGCACATACACACGGGAGAGGCCCTGCAGGGGTAGGGAGAGCTCTGCACTAAGAGCGGGACGGGTCAGTTGCACAACACGAAATAAGCGTCACTGCCTCCAACACTATGCAGGTGTTGGGGACATGACAAAGGAACAAGATCCCCACACTCCAGGGTCTCCCATGTCCAGGGCCGAACTCAGCTAAACAGCTAAATGGGAGGAAAACTGCCTTAGTAGATGCATAAGTGAATACAAAGACATTTTGGTGAGATTATAGGAGGGGCAGACGGGTGATTGCAGTAGTGTGAGGTACATACAATCTGACGTGACAGGTTTTGAGCTTTGTTTTGCTTTGTCTTTTGGAAAATGTGTGAATCTCACCATCCCAGAGCGGTCTGCTTTGGAACAACGTTGTGGCTTTTTTTCCCCTAACTGAATCCAAGATTCAGGGCATGCATATGGCCCGAGAGAGGGCATATTGTCATAATGGCGGCACCCCGTTCTGTGGTTTCCAGAGATAGTCAAGCCTCTCTCCCACCTCATTATGGGCAAGGAGGCTTCTGAAAGCACCCAGGTTGGCAGTGGTCCGCAACACTGACTGCTCATCAGAATCCCCTGGGGAACTTCAAAAAAGAAAGCCTCCATCTCAGAGATTTTGATAGAGCTGGATTAAGTGGGGCCTGAGCTTCTTATTTTTAGTGTTTGTTTGTTTGTTTTTAAAACTCCCTCACTAATTCTGTGCTGAGAAATGCTGATGCAGGCTCTTTCCTGAATGGTGTGATGTGGAACTGTTCAGCCAGTGGTGGAAGCTACCCACTGAGAGAGGGCAGTAAAAGGTAAGAGATCCTTGACCCTGGCTGTCACACAGAAACACCACTGGTGGATTGTGATAGGGTTCATCTGGGCACTTGTTAAACATTGAGAATCCCAGGTCCAGTTGGTGTCCCTTCAGATTCAGGAGGTCCAGGGCAGGGCTTGGCATGGGTAGGTCTGACAAGCACTCCCCGTGATTCCTATCACATGGCACACTGGAAAAGATGTGGGCTAGCAAAATGTGTCCCACTGGAAGATGGGAAAGGCCCTGTATTCCAGACTCAGCTACGACCTGAGTGCTGCTGATTCTCGGGACCGGCTCTGCCATTGACTTTGAACTCTTTGCTGACTCCTATCTTTGCATCCAGGCTATAGAAGAGATGCAATGATTTATCAGTGATTGAATGAATGAATAGCGAATAAGGAAGTGGATCCATACACACAGATGATTTACCCTCTCCAGGCCTCCGTTTCCTGTGAGGTGAGGTAATTAAACTTATTTTAACATGAACTTACTTCAAGCTTCCTTCAGTTTTAAAATTCTGACTCTATTTTGTTTTTTGCTTTGTTTTCCCTTTATCGAATGCCTCAGTGAATAGACAGCTGAGTTTATAATCACTGTGATTACTCAAGAAAAGCAAAAAAACACTGAGGAGCTTGGTCAAGATCATTATGAATGTTTTAATATCTCCTTGCATCACCATAGAAAATATCATTTAATTTTGATGCAAGTTTGTAGACCTCCGAATTGTCTGAATCCCACCTCTAACTTTTTATTGGATTGAAGGCTCCGAAAAGAGAGTCTAGTTTGGCTTTGTTGATTGGCTGATTCAAAACCCCTTCTATTTTTCTGGAAGAGAAAAGAATTCGTAATTATCCATTTTCCATTAAAAATAAAAAGCTCATTGGATTTGGTTCAATAACATGATTTGGGCACTTAGAGTGGAAATCTTTCCTCTTTATAGAACAGCATTATGTGTTTCTAAGTGTGAGTTGAACTCTTGTGATAAAATGCATGCCTCCTCCCCAACTCTTCCCTGTCCACATAGGCAGATGAGTCAAACTTGAATTTCAGTATAAAATTTCAAAAGCAGTTTCTGTAAATGAATTCACATAAGGCTGCAAAATAGTTCTCCCCTGGATTTCCCTGATTCTTCATAATGGTCCTCTCACTGCCTCCATTGCTTTAGTCAAAGCCACAAATGGATAATACCTACACGGGTAGAAATTGGAAAATAACTACCTGAATTTGTTTTTGACTACTGTTCCTTATAAGAGGCCAAGTTATGGTTGTGTTCGATAAGAATTCTTTTTTTTTTTTTAACATTTTATTTATTTATTTGACAGAGAGAGAGAGAGAGAGAGAGAAGACAGGGGAAGCTGGAGAGGGAGAAGCAGGCTCCCCCACGGAGCAAGGAATTCAATGTAGGGCTTGATCCCAGGACCCCTGGATCATTCCCTGAGCCAGAGGCAGATGCTTAATCCTCTGAACCACCCAGGTGCCCGCCATAAGAATTCATGAATGATTTTGTTGCCATAAGTACTTAAAGAATTCAAAGGACAGATTTGGTTTTATCCTCGTGGGCCAACATACAGAAGACAAGGTTAAGGAATGTTTTCATTCTGGGAATCAATCACAGAAGTAGTCTAAACAAAGAGTCTAGCAGAGAAGAATACAAGTCTTTATGTTTTCATATTTTATATTTTTTATTATCATAATTTAAATGTCTACTGTAAATAATCTAGAAATCTGTTTAATCACCCAGAAATGTATATAATATGTTTGTTACAGAAAACTTCCATTGTTCGTGATCATGGTATCTCCCTTGCCAGGTACTGGGTGGCTCATTTGGTTGAAGCCTCTGCCTTCGGCTCAGGTCATGATCCCAGGGTCCTGGGATCGAGCCCCACATCAGGCCCTCTGCTCAGCAGGGGGCCTGCTTCCCCCTTGCCCTCTGTCTGCCTCTCTGCCTACTTGTGATCTCTCTGTCAAATAAATAAATAAAATCTTTTTTTAAAAGTATATATATACACATACATATGCATATATACACATATACATGTACATGTATATACACATATATACGTGTGTGTGTGTGTGTGTGTGTGTGTGTAAAAGAAAACTTCCATTGTTCATCTGAACATGTAGGATGTTGGCTTTAGAAAATCGAGTTTAATCACTTGGTTTGTAAATGAACTTTCCAGGCTCTTATTATTAATTCACTACTACAAATACCTTTTGAGGGGACTCTCTTGTATGGCCGAAGGAGGAGACTCCCCCTGTTTCTGATCCGTCAGGATGGACAGATGCATTTTTTTTACCCGTGAGGCCAGTTGCTTCACAGTCATCATCCATTGTGCAAAGGTTAAGGACGAATTTGACAAAGGCACCTGGTCCGTGCGCAGCGAAGCGTCCACTCAGCAAGGCTAGGGTGTTCAAACTCTGCACGATTGAAAGAAAAGCCTGGCCTTTGACCAATTCCTGGGAAATAACCTCTAAGCCCTCAGAGTACCCTGTTTGACTAGTACCTTGTATAAACCTGGGCCACACCGGATGGTCTATGCCCACAATGTGATTTATGGTGTGGCCCTTGGCAACACGTTGTCACTGTGACTTCTGGAGAGGCCAGAGACAGGAGCTAAGTCAGCCACACGGGAGCTCCCACTAAAAACCCACCAGTCACCAAGGCTCAGGTGAGCACCCGGGGTTGCAGTTACTCTGGACGTGTCACATGTCTTTGCCGGGAGAATTCAGCACTGCCAAACAATGCATTTGGGGAGGCGACAACAGGGACCTTCTGTCTGGTCTCTCCTGGATTCTGCCAGATGCTTCCTTATCTTTGCTGATTTTGACTTCTGTCTCTTTGCTATAATAAATGATAACCATGAGCATAACAGATTTTCAGAATTTTATGAGTCCTTCTAGCAAATTGTTGAACCTGAAGGTGGTCTTGGGGTGCCCCCAAAGCATGGGTTAGAGAGATTTTATGAGGAAAGCAAGAGAAGAGAAGCCATAGGCTTTCAGATGCTACCTCCACGCTGGCCACCTGTGGCAGGGATGCCTTTTGTGGAGAGAATTCACCTCCCTGATTGTTCTTCCTTTTTATAGGGAAAGTCTAGTTAGAAATCTCTTCCAGGCCTCTGGGTGGCTCAGTTGGTTCAGTGTCCAACTCTCAATTTCAGCTCAGATCATGATCTCCAGGATTGTGGGATTGAGTCCAAATCAGACTCCATGCTGGGTGTGGAGCCTTCTCTTGAAAAAAAAAGGAAAAGAAATCTCTCCCAATATTCCTTTTTTTCCTCCAATATTTCAAGTGACAGATGATAATGGTGGCTTGTACTGGGTGGTGATAGAGGAGGTGATGAAATTGTGGAGATAATTTTGATGATATCTCCTGCAGAAATTGCTGAAGGGCTGAATGTGAACGGTGGGCAGGGGGAGACAGAGAGACAAAGAAACAGAGAGAAACAGAGAGAGATCCAGAATAAATTCAGTGTGTTTGACCTGAGCAGCTGTAAGTTTAAAGTTGTCATTTATTGGGAAAGGGAAGGGTTCAGGGAGAGGATCAACATGCGAAGTTTGGAAGATAAATAGATTTTCAGATGGGTCTGATGAAGATACACTAGGATAGAGAATCTAGGGTTCACGGGACAGGTGTTGCTGAGAATATGCATTTGGGAATCCGTAGCAAAATACTACAGGAAGAAGTCAGGAAAAGATGTGCTTATTGTGAAGGGTTTCTGTCAAAACCAGCAATTCTTTTCCTTTAACTTTTAGTGATCTAAGTGTGATACTTAGTCATCCTGGAAAATTCCTGTAGGTGGTAAAGCTGGCTTTTTTCCCAGATGTTGGATAAATGGAATTTTACTACTTCTAGATCTCAGACTTATGTTTGTGAAAACCCCTGCAATTATTGATCACTAGGAAGACAGGCATTCTCTAATCACATAGAAATTAGATCATAGAAGGGCAAATGTCCTGAGGGGACACTTAACGTCCCATCTACCTTTGTCTACTTCCTAATTGTCTAATTCCTCTGTGATGGGATTTCACGCCATCACAGAGGAATGATCTGTGCTTGTATCCCTCAAGTTTCCCTGAAATACAAGTCAGACAAGTCTCAATTCATCTCCCCTCCCTCTTTTTCCTTCTCCACAGTTTTAATTTGTTTTGACCTGAGGGAACATCAGTAGGTTTGCAAGCTACATGGTTAAAACTGGAGTGAGGAATAGCAAATCCACATTCACATTAGATTTTCTTTTTGAATTTTAGAGCTTGCCCCTGCAGTTTCTCCTGCCTACACACCTGATCCATCCCCAGGGCCTCGTGATGGATCTGCAGGACAAGGGTCCACAAGGCCTCTCTGTTACTGTTGTATTGTGTATTCTTCTGCTTTCCTTGTTCTGAATTACTAAGTCTCCCAGTTTAAGTAGCAGCAAACAGCCTGGCTTTGGGACACCAACTAAATACCATCTTCTGTTTAGCCTCATCTCATATTATCTCTACAGACATGGAAACACCATAAAGTTTTGCACAAGGAGGAATTAGAAAGCTTTAGATTTTTATTCTTGCATGCAGGGTAGAAAAATTGTTCTATGTGTCCTGATCTATTTGTACACAAATCACAAAGAGAGGGGGACTTTGGGATCAATGCAGGTTGTGATCTATTATTTCCTCTTTTTTTTAATGCATAGGATTTTGAAAGAAAATAAAGCAGCTAAACAATTTTAAAGAAAATAAAGCGGCTAAACAATTTTGAAAAAACAAAGGAAAAGTTCTCCTGGCATGGATGCATGATTTTTTCCACACATTGGTTAAATAATCTGATTGTCATTTATATCTTGCTAATATAAGCTCTTTTGAACAGATCCTACCCTCCTAGCTCAAACTGCAGAGACAGCCCACAGGATTTTATCTTCTCACTGGGAAATTCTTTTCTCCATTGTGTTTTGATGATGACAGGCCTTTTTCCATCTCACAGTTCCTCCTCCTCAGGGGAATAGAAATGTAAGGAATAACTTCTGATTTGATACTTGCTGTTCTCTCCACGTATCACTGAGGTTTAAATACTGTCTACAAACTTGCTAACAACCTACTTTAAATCTACACTCTGGGAAAATGAGAAAGGGGAAGAGAAGAAAGATCTTTTTAAAAGAATATATTTGAGAATATGTGTGAAATATTTTTACTGAGTGCATAGCATTGTATAAAGCTACATCTATGGTGGGGTGTAGAGAAGATCATTTCTAAGCTAAAATCCTATAATTCAGCTACATAGAAATTCTCACTGCACTTGCAGATGCTTTCCTCTCTATCTTAATTCAAAACTTCATAGTTCATCACTAATTCTAGAAAAGAAGGATCAGTATTTCTGTCTACCAGCCATAGGAAAGCCCCATAAACACACTTCAACATTCACAGGATTTGTCAGCTTTGAAAACACAGTTCTTGATTTTTTTTAACTTAAAGGATTGACATTATTTTGAATTTTGTACAAAAGTAAGGCTTTCTTAATAATGTTACCACATTATTTCAAATCTTTGAAATTCACATTTTCATATAATGTAACAATATCTTATAGTGCAGAGAAGTATTGGTCCATTTGCTATCAAAGGCAATAAAAATTGTACATTGTACCCAGTTCCATAGTTCAAGGGCTGACCAAAACTTCATCTACATTCTCGTCTTAATCTTCCCGGGCTAACATCTATCCAGTGGTTGCAAACTCTAGATGTAGAACAAACAAAACTTAAAATTCACCTAATCTGAACTTCTTCCCCATACATTATTTGAAGAAACATTTATGCTCGAGCACATCCAGGAAGTGGGCGCTCACCCACATGCAAGCAGTCCAGTCTACTGATCTCTTGATATTTTTCTCTTAAATCCAATCCTGGTGCCTTGTTCTCCATCTCCATAAATGGCGCCTCCAACTGCCAGCAGCCTAAGGTTCATTCTAGCCATCTGACTGTCTTACTCCTCTCATTTCATCTACCGCCCAGTCCTGAGTGTTCCCCCAGTGTTCCCCGAGTCTCTGTTGCTATCCTTCTGTCCATGCCAGCATCATGTCTCATTCTGATCTCCCTTTTTCCTTCGCTTGGCCTCTTTTTCATGCATCCTCCACACAAGCACTAAGAGGGATATTTAAAAATGTTAACAGGACCATGGTAGGCAGCTGCTTGAAGGCCTTCAATATGTATTCGCAATAAAATCCAAAAGCTTTAATATGATCTACAAGGCCCTGCAGTCTCCACTCCAACTGTTTCTTCAGACTCATTGCTTACCTCTGTTCTCTCACAAATGTGCACCCAGGCTGGTCTTCTTTAGTTCAGGGAGGAACAAAACACTGCCCCATCTTAGGGCTTTCAATTGTTCCCTCCCCTGGGAATGCACTTGCCCAACTGCTCACCCTTTACCTCAGATACACTTTCTCGGAAAAGCTTTCCCTATTGGGTGCCTGCGGGGCTCAGTGGGTTAAGCCTCTGCCTTTGGCTCGGGTCATGATCTTGGGGTCCTGGGATCAAGCCCGGTCCTGGGATCAAGCTCCGCATCGGGCTCTCTGCCTGCCTCTTTGCCTACTTGTGATCTCTCTCTCTCTGTCAAATAAATAAATAAAATCTTTAAAAAAGAAAGAAAAAAAAAAAAAGAAAAGCTTTCCCTAACCTTTTCCTTCATGACTTTTTCTTCACGGTCCTCACGACAATCGAAAATACATGCATGTGTGTGTGATTGTGTGCACACATAATGTGTGTATGTAATTACACATAGACATGCACTGATGTGGGATGTATATAATATCTCCCATCCCAGGACAGTGGGGAGCATATCTGCCTTATTTAATTGTTGAATTGTGCCCCCCCATTACAACTTTCTTCCTGGCCCACCTTAAGCACCCAGTACTTTGCCCAGAATACATATAGTCACACCTAATTATTAGAAATCATTAATTTAGAAATTGTGTCTTAGTTGAAATTTGTTAATCAACCAAAGGATAGATGTGTATCCCTGATTAAGAAATGCCTTTTCCTATAAAGCAAAGTTAGGCTCATTAGAAATATTGTACTTGAGAAGTAAAAAATAAACATATGAAAAATAAACATATAACTTATTTAGGTTAACTTTAACATGAGCAGAGCATGCATAATTAAACTCGCAGTCATGAGTTAGATAAATAAATGATGAGCTTGGGGAGAGAATGGAGAATGGCCCCCATTGGCAGGATCGTCTCCTTTACCGTTTGTTGGACAGAGGACGTTACCCAGGTTGTTGGTGGTACATGGAGCAAATAATAGTAAATTATTACTATTTTAGTAATAAAATAGTATTTTATTACTAAATACTAGTAATATTTACTAGTATTTAGTAGTATGTTATGATCATAACACAGCATTGGTAACATTTATGCAGTACTTACTTAGCACAAGTCAGGTCTATTTAATTCTGACAAGATGCCTCTCTATTACGTAGGTACTCTTATTACCCCATTTTACAGATTGGGGGACCGAGACTCGGGGAGCATAAATTACTTGTCAGGGCAGTCATTGAGCCAGCGGGGCAATTGACTCGAGGTTGTCTGACGCCAGCCATCTCTCGAGTAACTGTCATACTGTGTCATCTCCCAGCTGTGTTGCCCTGATCTACCCATGGAGAGCATCAGGATCTTGCTGGCAGGAAACCCCCTTCCTTTGTGCTTGGATATCTCCTCTTACTGCACACAAAAGACTTCTTAACTCACACCTTTATAAGAACAGACTGAATTCAAGGGAGCTGTTTACTGACAATTACATTTGTTTGTAACCCGAGTGTGTATTTAAGAAAGAGATCATTAATACACTAGCATGTCTATGATAGTTTTTGGTATTACTAACGATTCCCCCAATGTGGGTACTGGGGAAGCCTCATCTAGAAACTGATCTACATTAAGTCTTTATGTAGTGATGCATCTCTCCTAAATAATTCCTATGACAATCCTGTTAATTGGTTATTTTCCATAAATGAAGAAAGTGGGGTGCAGAGTGTGCCCATGGTCTTGTCCTCAGGGGCAGCAAGCCTGGAGGAGGCTGATGCCTTGCCTAGCCTGGGCTGTGCTCAGTGAATGCTACCATAGGGAGATATTAGGATCAGGAGGCGTCATTTAAGGCCTTCGAAGCAGGGACTCTTGTGGGGAGAATTGGAAGTCGATTTAAGTTGAAGCTGGAAAAGATAAGAGAAAGGAGGAGTGGGTGGGAGCAGAGGAAACCAAACTCAGGTTGGATTTCAAAAACTTCCAGAACAGGAAGTTCTGTGGGGAAGTGCCAGTGGGGGGTGGCTGGGCAGGTAAAGATTTCTAAGTAGCTGGGACAGGTGGGCTGACCCCTGCCCATTCTTGTTCCCCCAGCTTTCCAGCCAGGAACTTCAGGGCAGTCTTCATCCTGCTTCTGGGAAGTTCTCTTCCTTTGACATTCTGCTCCTTCCCTTCTCTCCTGCCCTGTCCCTGCTGTCACCATTAGAGCAGCCCTAGCCTGTAACAAAACCCGTGTGCTCCTCTAAGACAGCCTCGAGCATTTAGGCCATCAGGGGCTGCTGTTAAATCCTCCAAGGACAGACTTCGCACTTCAGCTGTACGGAGTACATCTCCCGGTCATATTTCCCCCAGAGATTATCTTTGAGTTCTAGTGGTTGATGCCCACACTGGTACCACTTTCAGGAGTCAGGATGATTCCAATGTGTGCCTTCCACTGCAGGCTCCAGAGGGTCCTTGGCTCTCATGGGCACATTTTCAGACTCCCTCAGTGTTTGCTGGGAAGGGGATTCTCATGTGGAATGCATGCTGTCATTGTCCAGGCAGCCTGTCCTCTCCTCATCTCCTTCTCTCCCCACAGGCATCTTCTGTGTGACTCTGGGCTGAACACTGTCCCTGACACGCTGCCAGAGCACAATCCAGGCTGCCCAGTGTGGTTAACCGCGTCGTCAACTCCAGATCTCCAAACATGCCAACCTGTCCCAATGTAATAAGCCTATCACTTCCGATTCAAACAGGTCTTCAAACCTTGTAGGAAGTATTTCACTGATTAGTTTTCCTGATAAATGCATACAAATATTTTTACACTCTGGCTTCAGTTGTAACAACTCATAATATTTGGCTGTGAAAATCGAAGACAGGTTAAGGAATGTTTTAGACATCCACTCAGCCCTTCAATAATGCGTTCAATACCTCTAAAAGTGACAGCAAATCAAGGATGAGATGAAACAGTAAACAGAGCGAAGGCAGATTTCACATACAGTGGCAGCTCTGTCATTTCAAGCCTCAGACGGAGTACTGGATCAAAACGCCAAATGGGATGGATGGTGCTTGCACGTCCCAGATGAGTTGCTTTGGTTGCTGACAGAGAGCATGCTTTTTGCACCATGTGTTCTAAGTCAAAAGAAAAAAAAAATTAAATGTGGGGCACAATTTAGTGTCATCCCATGGGAACTTCGATGGCCGGGAATATTGTTGTGAGAGGTGCAAATCCAGGCACACTATTCTTTAGTTTTCTCCTCTCTGGGAGAGAGCAACAGTGAAGGAGAAAGAGGTTAAGGTCTCCACCAGGCACCTGAGGAGGGCGTGGCCTGCTGCAGAATCCCATGTGCCAACCCCAACTCCCAGCCCCTTCCTGTCTCCTGAAGTCCAAGGCACTTTCCTCCAGGACTTGCCCTCTTCCTGTTTCCTAAAGGTCTCCTCCATGTGTTAGGGCTTCACCTCTCTGCCCACTGCAGCCTCTGCCAGTTCCTACCTGCCCCTGCTTTCCATTCAGATCCCTCTTTCTTTTCTCTGCCTGGTGCATTTTTTTTTATTACTCTTTTTTTTTTTCAAATTTTTTTAAATTTCTTTTTTTTAATTTAAACATATAATGTAACCCCACCACCCTCTCCCAACCCCTCCCCCCCCCCCCCCCCCCCCTTTGTTTTATTTCATTAAGAGTCTCTTTTGGTTTGTCTCCCTCCCGATCCCATCTTGTTTCATTTTTTCTTTTCCTACCACCTTAACCCCCACCCCCGTTGTATCTCCACTTCCTCATATCAGGGAGATTATGTGATAGTTGTCTTTCTCCAATTGACTTATTTCACTTGCCTGATGCATTTTTTGTTGAGGTCCAAGTAAACCGCTGCTTTTTCTGATCCCAGGACATTCCATGGGATCCCTCTTCCCCTTTTCTGAGCTGTACCCATAGTTCTAGGATAATATATCCCCACAAGCTGCACATTTGAAATGTGGTTCTAGAATTCCTTGTTATGGCTGAAGGGGATTAGCATCATTGGCCTCTTAGCCTCTCGCTGTGCTTCTAATTTCAAGAGTCATGAGGTAGAGCCAGCCCTTATCCACCGTATTAATCCATATATTTATGGATTAACAAATAAGGTTAATCCCTCTACTGTACAGGGATATCACCCAGGGGGTGCCCACAGCCTCCATGGCTGACATTACAGCATTACCTTAGCCCAGTTGTGGGTGAGTCTGTGAGATGCACGTGGTAAAGATGACACGTAACGGAGTGACCAGATCCTTCTATGCCTTCTCTTGGTGACAGTAGCTTTGCAACATCATGAACCCCAGAGAGCAATGCATGAATTACCTGGCACAGCCCCACTACCGCCAAAATAGTCCTTACATGAGGTCAGCAGCCTCGGTTGCCACAGACACCATTGCCAAGTCTTTAAAAGCTGAATTAATTCTGGGAGATGAAGAAAAGCATGCATTAAATCTGACTCACTGCTTTTTGTGTAAATAAAGTTTTATTGGGACACAGCATACCTGTTTCTTTGTCTATTGGCTCTGGCTGTATTCATATTACAACAGCAGAGTTGAGCAGTTGCAACATAGACCTCCAGACCTTATCATTGAGGTTTGGTCCTCAGTGCATGCCGGATTCCCACAATATTGTGAATGCATGCACGGGATGAGATCTTTGCTTCAGTAGAATTTTTTTGGCAGGGTGGTTGTGAAGAAGATTAATCTGTCCCAAAGAGATGGACATTCCATCTGTCAACCATCCAGCAGTGGCTTGAGGAAAGAAGCTAATCAACTTCTGATTTTTCCATTTACTTACACATCTAAGGTTAATAACCATGATACTTCAGAATGGATGCTCTAAATTCTATGTGGAATTGAGATTATCTTTCTCTACCATCTATTTGGTCCTATACTTCACTTTATTGTGCTTCCTTTTATGAAGATTCAAAGATACTGCATATTTTTTTCCCATAAATTGAAAGTTTATTGCAACCCTGTGTTGAGCAAGTCTACCCATGCCATTTTGTCCAACAGTCTTTGCTCTCACTTTGTGTCCTGTGTCATGTTTTGGAGATTCTCACAATGATTCAAACATTTTCATTGTTATTATACTTGTTATGGTGATCTGTGTTCAGTGATCTTTGGGTGTTACTCTTGTAATTGTTGTGGGACACGTATAAGACAGCAAACTTAATTGATAAATGTCGTGTGTGTTCTGACTGCTCCACCAGCTGTTTCTCTGTCTCCCTCCCTCTCCTCAGTCCTCCCTATTCCTTGGAACACAATATTGAAATGAGGCCAATTAATAACCATAAAATGGCCTCCAAGGGTTCAAACAAAAGGCAAAGTTGCCAGTCTCTCATTGTAAGTCAAAAGTTAGAAATGATTGAGCTTAGGTAAGGAAGGCATGTCAAAAACTGAGGCTGAAAGCCAGGCCTCTGGGGCCAAACATCCACATTGTGAATGCAAAGGAAAAGTTCTTTTTTTTTTCTTTTTAAAGATTTTATTTATTTATTTGACAGAGAGATCACGAGTAGGCGGTGAGGCAGGCAGGGGGGGGCAGGCTCCCTGCTGAGCAGAGAGCCCGATGCGGGGCTCGATCCCAGGACCCTGGGATCATGACCTGAGCTGAAGGCAGAGGCTTAACCCACTGAGCCACCCAGGCACCCCTGCAAAGGAAAAGTTCTTGAAGGAAATTTAAAATGCTACTCCAGTGGACACATGAATGATAAGAAAGCAAAACAGACTTATTGCTGAAACAGTATGAAACAGAGGAAGTTTGAGTGGTCTGGATAGAAGACCTAACCAGCCACAACATTCCCTTGAGCCAAACAAAGCCTAATCCAGAGCCAGGCCCTGATTCTCTTCCATTCTGTGAAGGCTGAGAGAGGTGAGGAAGCTTCAGGGAAAAGTCTGAAGCTGGCAGAGGGTGGATCATGAGGTTCAAGGAAAGATGCCATACCCATGACATCAACATGCAAGGTGAAGCAGCAGGTGTTGATGGAGAAGCTGCATTTAGTAATCCAGAAGACCTAGCTTAGATAATTCATGAAGGTGGCTACACTGAACAACAGACTTTGAATGTAGAAGAAACAGCCTTCTACTTAAAGAAGATTACATCTAGGAATTTCATAGCTAGATAGCAGAAGTCAATGTCTGGCTTCAAAGCTCCAAACGACAGGCTGACTCTCTTGTTAGGGGCTATAACAGCTGGTGACTTTAAGCTGAAGCCAGTGCTCACTGACCATGCTGAAAATCCCAGGGCCCTGAAGAATTATGCTAAATTGACTCTGCCTGTGCTCTATAAAGGGAACAACAGAGTCTGGATGACAGTATATCCGTTTACAAGATGGTTTACTGAATATTTTAAGCCTGCGGTTGAAACCTGCTGTTCAGGAAAAAAAAAAAAAAGATTCCTTTAGAAGTATAATGGCTCACTGACAATGCCCCTGGTCACCCAAGAGCTCTGTCTGATGGAGATGTTCAAGATGAATGTTCTTTTCCTGCCTGCAAAGACAACATCCATTCTGGATCATTTTGGCTTTCTAGGCTTGCTTTTTAAGAAATACATTCTATAAGACTACAACTGTCATGGACTCATTCCTTCGGTGGATCTGGGCAAAGACAATGGAAAACCTTATAGAAAGGGTTCACCGTTCCAGATGACATTAAGAACACTTGTGATTCATAGGATGAGGTAGGTCAAAATATCAACACTTCCAAGAGTTTGGAAGTTATTTCTAACTCTCATGGATGACTTTGAGGGATTTCAGATTTCAGTGGAGGAAGTCACTGCAGATGTGGTGGAAATACCAAGAAAACCAGAATTAGAAGTAAAGCCTGCAGATGTGACCGAGTTGCTGTGATCTCCTGATAACACTCAGGGATGAGGAGTTGCTTCTTATGGATGAACAAAGAAGGTGATTTCTTGAGATGGAATTTAGTCCTGCTGAAGATGCCATGGAGATGGTTGAAATGAAAACAGAGGATTTAAAATATTCCATAAACATAGTTGGTAAAGCAGCGGCAGGGTTTGAGAAGACTGACTCCAGTTTTGAAAGAAATTCTATTCTGAGTATAATGCTATCAAACAACATTGCAGGCTACAGAGAGATTGTCCAGAAGAAAAATAGCCAATCAATATGGCTGAGTTTATTGTTGTCGTCTTATTTTAAGAATTTGCCACGCCCTCTCCGACCATCAGCAGCCACCGCCCTACTCAGTCAACAACCACAACATCAAGGCAAGACCCTCCAACATCAAAAGGAGTAAAATTCACTGAAAGTCCAGATGATGGTTAACATTTTTTGGTAATAAAGTGTTTTTTTAAAGATTTTATTTTTATTTATTGGACAGACAGATCACAAGTAGGCAGAGAGAGACGAGGAAGCAGGATCCCTGCTGAGCAGAGAGCCCGATGCGGGGCTCGATCCCAGGACTCTGGAATCATGACCTGAGCCAAAGGCAGAGGCTTTAACCCACTGAGCCACCCAGGCACCCCAGTAATAAAGTATTTTTAAATTAAGGTATGTACATTGTTTTTTAGACATAATGTCATTGCACACTTAATAACCACAGTATAGTGTAAAATTACTTTTATATGCACTGGGAAATCAAGAACTTCATTTGTCTCACTTTATTACACTACCCTCTTTATTACAGTGGTCTGGAACTGAACCCACAATATCTCTGAGGGAGGTTCCTATTTGTCCTGCCGTCTACAAATTTCTTCTTTCCTTTATTGCTTTCTTTTAATTTAATTTTTCCACCTCATTTCACTTTCCCCTCTATTAGTTGGGAAGTTATGCAATATATTTTTCTAATTAACACTTATCAAAGTCTATAGTTAATCTATGTCTCTACTGTCTTATACAAGGTCTTTAATATAATTCTGGTTACCTCTGTATGTGCTTATTATGCACTTTTTTCACATGGCATATTTTAGTTTTTTCTCTTTTTAAAATAAATCATGTAAGACGTTTTTACTATTGCCTAGTACAGTCTATCTTTAGTGTTGCCCCCCTTTTAGCCCCTCCCCCCTTTTTAATCACATTGTTGTCCAGCTTAGATTTCCCACCTGGCAATCACATTTCTTCTTTAACTGATATACATCCTTTCAAATTTCCTTTGGTTAGAGTATGTTAGTCATTATTGGAAAATGTTATTCATTTTTACTTACCTAAAAATATCTTTGTCTTTATTACTGAATGCCATTTTTTACCAGGTATATAACTCTATGCTGATTGTTATTTTCTTTTAGCATGCTGGAGTCTTTTTTTCCACTGTAATATTGGCTTTCATTGTTTTGTTTTATTTTGTTTTGAAAAGTCAGCTGTCAGTCTACTTACCATTTTTTTTTAAGGCAATTCATCTTTTATTTGTGGCCGATTTCATGAAATTTTTTCCCTTGCATTTGTTGTTCTTCACTTTCATTATGATGTGTCTTAGTGTTTTTATTTCTCAGGGTTGGCTGGGATTCACTAGCTTCTTGGATCTGTAGATTGATGTTTTTCCTCTGTTCTGGGAAATTCCCAGCAGTGACAAGATTGCCTCTCTCTATTCTAGCCACTCTTTCTGAAACTCCAATTCAGAGTTTGTTAGATTTTTCTCACTCTACCATAGATCTTAACCTCTTTTTCATATTTTTTTTCACTAGGCTGAATTCTAGAAAAATTATTCGGATATATATACCTCCTACTTAATTGATTTTCCTTCAGTTAAGTCTTGATTTCCTAAGCGACATTTTTAATTGCAACTGCTACACTTTAATTTCTAGATATTCTCCTTGGTTCTTAGTCCAGCCTTCAAGGTCTTTCTTTCTAATCTTTTCCTTACTACTATTTTTGATCCTTTTCCTTTCCACATCATTTAACATACTAAACACACTTTTTTTTTTTAAACTATCATCTGATCACTTTAACACCTAATGTCCTTTTCCAGTTCTGCTAACTTTTGGCAAGGCAACAGAAATGATTATCATCATTATGATTTTTGACATAGGGCTTCATCTGAAGGAACTGGAGGAATCCTTTGAAACCAAGGTTGCAGGTGGGGAAGAGATCCCTTTAGAAAGGATCTGCATTTCCTTTATCTGGCTCTTGTGTGCCTCACCTGCCTTGCATAGCTTTCTGCTCATGTACATGATTAGAGCTTTACCCATACTGGGAAGATTTGGGCTGCATACCTGCTGGAGACCTGGCATGTTGTTATGAACCCAGGTGGATATTTTGTCACTACTCTGCCCAAATCTTTAAGACAGGATATCTCTATAGCTATCCCCTCGCAGAGGAATATGGGTTTACTCCCAGTTCACCTTTCTTAAAGGTCAGCCACATGGTTGGAATTGACAATTTTTTTGCAGAGCAGTGAGCAGACTTCTTACTTTGGGCAGACCCCAGGCTTTGTCTCCTTTTCCTCTTGCCCTAAAAACTATGGAAATTGAAGCTCAGGTTCCTCTGGGTTTGGCAAGTGCCTGCCTCGTTGATTACTTTTCCCTCTCTGAATTCCCACTCCCAGGTCACTGCAGCATCTAAAAGTATTTTTTTAAGGCATGATGCCCAGAGTTTTTATTTGTTTTATGTAGGATCATCACTCAGGCTTTGTTATGAATACTTGTGACAAAAGCCTCAACTTATAGCTGGAGCTCTCAAGCGACTTCATGTGTGTACAACATATATTTTAAATACATGTGTTTTTGGTAAAATTTCATAAATAAGGCTTATACAATGTTCATTGTGTTTGTTCTAATTATATTTTTACCTGCTTATTATAGACCCTGGATGAGGTGGGAAAGTATCAGTGAGAAACTTGATATTATCCCTTCTCTCACCATCCAGAAGTGGTCATTGTTCATGTTTTGTTAAATCTACTTTTGTCCAGCATTTGGTAGGCTCCCCTATTTTTATTTTTTTTTAAAGATTTTATTTATTTATTGGACAGACAGAGATCACAAGCAGGCAGAGAGGCAGGCAGAGAGAGAGAGGAGGAAGCAGGCTCCCCACGGAGCAGAGAGCCCCATGCGGGGCTCGATCCCCGGACCCTGGGATCATGACCTGAGCCAAAGGCAGAGGCTTTAACCCACTGAGCCACCCAGGCGCCCCTCCCCTATTTTTAAATAGCTGAAAACACATAGTTTTAAATGGATTTGTTTATTTGGAAGATGATCATTCTTTTTTGAGATGTAAGTCATAAGACAGCATTATTTCTCTCCCTGTGTAGTCTGAGGTCACGGCGGATCAGTTAATGGCTTGTAAGATATACTATATTGCTCTGCGTAATCTATCCTGGTGGATCTAATCAAAAGAATCCACTCGGGAAACCACGAGGGAGCAGTAATGGAAGAAACAGTACCTCTGGGGGAGAGGCAGTAAGACACCCAGCCACCGATGATCAAGGCCATGCCGAAGTGGCATGGCCATCTTGTACACGCTGCTGCAGGCTGTGTTTGAGCTCCATTAACAGAAAGGGTTGTATGATGAAATTACAAGTGGGATTGAAAGGATCATTTGTACTTTACAAATAAAAATGCTTCAGTATAATAATGCAGTGACAGTCCAGAGGTTTCACATGAGCTCAGACCTCTGTGGACCTGTCTCTGAGACACAGGACTGAATTGCACCCTCCTCAGGCCCCATGCAAAGGCCTGAACATGCCCATCTGCACTCCCGGTGCGAGATAGGGGCTTTTTATCCAAGTTACTAAAAAACTCTGAAAATGACAAAAATCTGCAATTGATCTTAAATGATTTGTTCTATAACCATGCTCTCCTTTTTTACTGAAGTCTGGAAAAGAGCTTCCTACAGTGAACATGGACCCCATGTTTCCTGACCAGTGGAGGTGCAAGGGGTCCAGGACACTGTGGAATTGGATTCCACCAGAAGAACCCAACGACATAGATGTGAGCAAGACAAAGCCCTAAACGCCTTCCTGAGACCTTGATGAGCACAAAAGATGATGTCATTCTTAAATTCCTTCAACAAGAAGTCCTAGGCGAATGTACACTGTCCTTTGACTACGTGGAGCCAAGTGAAGGATAACAGTCATTACACTTTACCTCGGCTGAGTAGGAGCTCCTTCCATGACAAAAAGCAAGGGCTCTGGTGTCAAAGATCTGAGTCTAAATGCTAGGCCAATAGCTTCCTGACTGGGTGAACTACTGGGGGTTTAACATCTCATCCATAACATAGTGAGGATCGTATCTATCATTGCAGGGTTGCTGGAAGGATTGAAAATGATCTCTGTAATGAACCTGCCACAAGGTACAAGGCAGAGATTTCACCTGGCTGTGTAAGTCCGTGAGTTCTGGATCATTCTTTGATCATTATATCTTCTAGAGTAGCTAGCAGGTAGTAGGTGTTCTACAAAGAGTCTTCAAATGAATGGGCACAGTACTCAGGGATAGAATGAATGATTTAGAGGACAAAGATAAAAGGTGCATTGCTGTCCTACCAAGAAGCTTTCTTGGGACTGACCTTGTTGATGACTCTTGACTTGGATGTCCCAACAGCTCCAAGGATAAAAGTTGTTCATTCTCTGCCTGCTACAGGCCCAGGTGTCTGGACCTCTGGGTGGCCCCTAAGTTCCATGCTTATTGTCTGAGTCCCGACTCTGTCCAATGGAGAACAGATGTCCACCCATACCAGCTCTGACGTACACTCACCTCCCCCTTTGCCCTGCCCATTGGCTTTTCAACCTGTCCACCTGCTCCACTTACGTAGCCGGGATTCATGCCGCTTGTGGGAAATAAGAACCTGGATGGAACAAAAGGGAAGAGATGCACTTGCAGGTGTGGTGGGAGAGGACACTGAAAGTCGAGCCCTGCCGTGCAAAACGATCAAATAGTTTTACCAAGAGGCAGATTTAATAAATTATAGCAGTGAGTCAGTAGGGTGATGCCAGACAAATGAAATATTTAACACGATGTAATAATCCCTCCAGTAATGTTAGAATGTTTGCATTTGTTAATCTAAAGCACTCCCTGATGAGCCAGCTGAATGGTGAACATGCTGGAAGGCTTCTCTCTAAATCATGGGATCCCCTAGAGTCAGAGACGGGATGTCAGCTTTCCTGGTCCTCTCAGGGTGGTGAGATTTATCCCTCAAGGTAGCATCCTTTCTTCTAATTAGCAAATAATGAGCTTAAGGACACCTAAAAAATTCCTCTTTTGCTCTCTCCCTGATGAACAGAATTTGCGCTTGCCACTTACATGCTCCGTTCTTAGGGTGGAGAGTCTGGTAGGAGTGCCTCTGCTTATCTCCCACCCTGTAACTTGGTATCTGCTCTGAGCAGAGGAGGCGTACACCAGGTATTTCCCATCCTGATGGTCAGTTTGCTTATTCAGGAAACTGGGATCTGCAAAGGCTTTGTCAACTTTCAGATTTCTATTTCATGGCATAAAAGAAAAAAAGAGAAAGAAAAAGGAAAAAAAAAAGCCTTTATTTAGAATTCCCAGGCTCACATAAAATAGAGTTGTTTTTTTAAAGACCAAACTGCCTAGATAATCAACTCAGCACTGTTATTAATGTATGTATTAAGTAGTTGGTATCCATTTCTGGATTATTTTCATTTGTTAATTAAACATTTCCTCTAAGGGAGGCAGAGACAATTGAATTGTCACTATATCCCAGCGGTCCCCTTTGCTGGCTGAGAAGTCTTTCCACTGCACAATTATGAAGTCACTGAAGGCCAGATTACAACAAGTGACCGGGACAGGTGCCGCTCCTGCCACCAACTAGTCACTCTGGGATTCCTCTGCCTGGTCCTCCACTCTGAATTCACTGTTGATGGCTCCCACTTGCAAAGGAAAGCTGGAAACCAAATGAGAGGCCAGACATGTGGCTCTTGGCACAAACAATACATCGACAAATTCTTTCAAGCCTGGGGTGAATATATGGGTTATTGGTCAATGCATTTAGGATATGAAAATTATCTAACTAGCCAGATCCTGATAGCATACGCCTCCCTGAGGGGGGTAGTTCCCACGTTTCACCTGTAATATTTCTGGCTGATCAAAGTAGAGGATGCCAATTATACAGTTTGGGGCAGCGGCTCAATATCCATCAGAGGCTGGACAAGAATCAGCTCTGTTATTTGCAAGCAAAGCAGGTTTTGTCCTGACCTCCAGAAGTCAAAGGCTACTGATTTTACTGGCTGCATCCCAGAAATGTTTCTATTTAGACAAGGCGCTGGCAAGAACTATATTCCCTTACTTTGCAGAAGTGGGCTAAAACAGTTATTTTAAGATGTTCTTCTGGAATGGCAGATAATGACGAACTCTCAGCTGCCTCGTGGCTTCTGGGACCCTCGAGGCACGCTGGAATTGGGATGGCTGTGAATGAGCCCATATGGACACTCTTGTTCCCTTGAACACTTGCTTATTTGTTTGTGTATCTGTTGGTTTATTTCAAGATCACTAGGGCAAAATAAAGAAGGTTCTTTGGTCCCATGTATCTTAGGACAATTCTGATACATTATTCAGAGAATTCTGGAACATTTTTATTTCTGATGCACAATTTATCCCTGATTCAACAACGCAGAGAAGGGCCGTGTTTTCCTCTTTCTTATGCTAGAATTTCTCCTACTAATATCTCACATTCCCTCACCAATGGCTCCTTCTGGTAGCAGAATACCTGCCCTGTTTCCGAACTCCCAGTCCCCAGTGACCTTATTCTCCATCTTTTTAGTAGTCTCATCTTTTTTTTTTTTTTAATATTTATTTATTTATTTATTTATTTATTTGTTAGAGAGAGAGAGAGCACAGCACAGGCAGACAGAGTGGCAGGCAGAGGCAGAGGGAGAAGCAGGCTCCCCGCTGAGCAAGGAGCCAGATGTGGGACTCGATCCCAGGACGCTGGGATCATGACCTGAGCCGAAGGCAGCTGCTTAACCAACTGAGCCACCCAGGCGTCCCAGTAGTTTCATCTTTATATCTCCTCCAGTATTTGATCTCTTCTCGACCACATCTCACCAATAGAAAACAATTAAGGAACAGTCTAACAGAAAAAATGAGAAGTTTGATATACTTCTAAATAGTGACATACTGCCAGTAACAAGCAGAGAAAAAGGTCAGTAAATATTCTTCATCTCTGGGATGAGAAGGATGGAACCTTGACTTTTTGAGAGGACCATGTCTCCCAAACATTCAGGACCCACAGGGCCCTTGTCCCTGGAAGCCAGTCTATGGAAGTGAACCTGAGGGACAGGGAAGGGATGGGGCATTCTTGGTTTGCTCCAAGGGCCAATCAGAAAAATACTGTTACAGATCCAAAATCCTGGGACATCCCCCAGAGGTCTTTATTAACAGAGTCATCCCTGAAGGCCAGCAGAGGCCTGTTCCCCAAGTTCTTTGGGATGGAGCTCTCCTGAAGGCACAGTCTTCTCCCAAGCCTCTAGGGTCACCAAAGACATTGAGGGAAGTAAAGGATCAGGGGGTTGTCACTAGAGGTCTTGTTGAGAGGTTTTCTTCTTCCAGAAGATTTCTGGGGTAAGGAGAGAACACAGTCATAATTCCTACTCTTTTGGCCCTCTGGCTGGACTTACTGGCCTAGTTCTTATGCTAAAAGCCAAGCAGAGAGGACAAGCAGCAAACCTGACATTTCTATTCTGTGCAAAGCTCTTTGGTGCTGTACCTATATTTCCTCACAGTGCTGTCACAGTTTGGCTACGAGTAAATGCCAGAGCTAAGACTTTTAACCCAGGACTTCTTACTCTCAAAGTACCCGTCTTTCCTTCCAGTAACAGGCAGAGCCCACAATGTTCAGAATCCAAATCCCAAGGGCACAGTGCACAGTGAGAGTGATGCTTGCCTGACATGGGGTTTCAAGTCCGTTCCTCAGAAGGGTTTGTAGCTGACTTGGGAGGGGCCCTCTCATGCCCACAGACAGACCTAAAATTGCTGAGGTGAAGGTCCTCTCCACCCACCCCTACTCCCTTGTGCTCTCCTACAGGGGCAGGCTTCTGGGCCACAGGGAACCCTGTCCCCAGCCAGGGAAGGAAGGAGGCTCAGACAAAAGCTAAGGCCCACTGGACAGGCCACATTATTTGCCTTTAAGGATCCAGAAAGTTCAGTAAGGGCTGATGATAAAATCTGGATTCTGAGTAGCAGTTCATTGTCATAAGTGATCCTCTCAGCAGTTGAAAGACTTTTTTTAGAGAGAGCGAGCATGGTGGGGGAGAGGGAGAGAGAGATTCTTAAGAAGGCTCCCCACTGAGTGTGGAGCCCAATGAGGGGCTCAGTCTCAGGATGCAGAGATCATGTCCTGAGCCAAAATCAAGAGTCAAACTCTATTTTTTT
>ML102282.1:14116-29336 GCA_003697995.1 Taxidea taxus jeffersonii | reverse complement strand
TTTTTTTATTTTTTATTTATTTGTCAGATAGCGCAGGAGCGAGCACAGGCAGACAGAGAGGCAGGCAGAGGCAGAGGGAGAAGCAGGCTCATTGCTGAGCAAGAAGCCTGATGTGGGACTCGATCCCAGGACGCTGGGATCATGACCTGAGCTGAAGGCAGCCGCTTAACCAGCTGAGCCACCCAGGCGTCCCTGACGAACATCTTCTTAAAACATATTATCTATTTAGTACAGAAACCAGTCTAGTGTCATGTGATAACCATGCTCTGTACATAGTTGAAGAGACACGTTCTTCACTATAACAAGCGAGTAATCGTCAGAGCCATGAGCACACTCAGATCATGGTTTCCCCTTCTTGCTTCTTAGGAAAAGAACCTTCCTTCCTTCCTAAAGTATCACCTCTTTATTGGAGAAAAATTCTGAAGATACTGATAAGTAAAAGGAAAATGAAAATCATCCATTAGCCCTCTACCCAGAGGTAACCACTATTGAGAATTTGGTTTATCACTCCATTTTTTAAAAAGTTTTATTGAGATATAATTCACATGAAGTTGACTCATTTAAGATGTACATTTCAAATGCTTTTAGTATTTTCTCAGAGCTGTGTATCCATCACCATAATCAATTTTAGAATATTTTATTACTCCAAAAATAAAACCTGTTCCTCTTGGCTTTCACCTCTCAAATTTCCACCTCCACTGTCTTAGGCAATAATGAGCCTACCTTCTATCTCTGCAGACTTGCCTATTCTGAATTTTTCATGTAAATGGCATCATACAGGAGATGTTCCTTTGTGACCATCTTCTTTCCCTTAGCTTCATGTGCCTGGGGTTTATCCATGTTACAGCATGGGGCAGGGGTAGACAGAGTATGCTATGAAAGACCTTCCTCATTCCCTACTAAATGAATCAATTACATTTTCTTTTAATTCTTTTATGGTATTTTTTTTTGAACATGTGAAGCTTTGCTTTGGATTTTATTTTTATATAAGTAAGAAGCGACTTGGTGAATGTGACTTTGAATTTCCCTACTCTCTTTAATTCTTTGCTGATAGGAATTCTACCTTTATCACATTCTAAGTTCCAGTATACATATCAACACTCTAGGCCAGCTCATCGAGAGTCTCCAGTTTAAAATTAGAAAGGCAAAGCAGGGAAGGATTTTGCATAGTGTCCTGTAAGCTGGGACTTGTACCTAAGTCCTACTTTAGCATGATGGTGCTGGGAGGCATAGCTGCCCTTGACTTTGGATATAGATTACTCAAGCCTCAGTGAACATGGGAGTAATGGAAAATTGCAACCTCTATTAGGTTTCTACTAGAGCATTTTAAAGAAATCACCTTTGGAAGAGGTGTGAAGAGGTAGGCAAGAAGAAATAGCACCAACACCTTCATCTTGTTCACCAGGAAAAATCACCAAGGGCCAAGTTGAACATTTGTTTCTAGGATTCCTAGTTAAGAAGCAAGAAGGTCTTTAAAACCTGCTCGGTGCCCAGTATCAGCTGTGCCTTCCTTAGAACATTAAGTGGCTCTGGGTGAGACAACAGGGGTCCCTTTCAGAAGAAACCGTTCCACTTGCTGTAAATAACAATACAGTACTCTAAGCGAATCTCGGGGAATCCACGACTCTGGTACTAGAGCCAGGAATCATTGGTACAATCTAACCTTGGTGGGGAAAAATTAATATTGCTTCTGGGCTACGCCATGATGTCGTATTTGCTGTGGAACAGATAATATCATGAATTTACTGTATCCTGCAAGTGCTAAAAAACAATTTTTGCAAAGGCAAAGGTGGAACTTTCTTTCAGATACAGGTTAAAGGAGGTAAAACATTGTCATATCAACACTTTGTGTCAACTGAAGGTGACCCTGTGCTTAAAGTTTTGAGTGAAACTGACTTGTACCCCCATCCCATGTATACTTGCAGACCTAGTATCCTTTTTAGACTCTGGGGAATTTGCAGGATGAGGGCCATCTGTATTATATTTCCCCTGGTTACCTCCAGCTTTGAAATCCTGATTCCACAAAATCAATTCAGTTCATGAATCATCACTTTAGTCCAACTTGTGCCTCACCGACCTAACTGGCCATGAGCTGATAATGTAATTTTCCAAAATGCCATCATCCAAGGCTATGTATGTAGCTGACTTTTACTGACAGTTTGAGGCAATGGAGAGGTTTATAACATAGCATCTGAGTCTAAATCTAAAGTTAATTAGATTAAGCCTAAAACCAAATTACCCGACATCCTTGCTTTGGTATTTTGTCCCATTTCATCAAGGGTTTATGTCTCACTGCCCATATTTCTGCCCATTTCTGTGCTATGTCTCTTCTCTCCCCTCCCTGACCTTTTCCACTCCCTTACCTTCTCTTAACCTTTTATGCAGAGCAGTTTGTCTCCCTTTTCCCCACTATCTTCTTCCAGACAAACTAATGAACACTGACCTCCCAACTAGACTGACTTATTAAGGTATTTTTGAAAACAAAGGCAATTCTTTTCACAAGTGGAACTCTGGTGGTAGCGGGTAAATAACATTTTATTGGATACTTGTACAATTCCTGGTGAAAGTAACCTTATGATAGTTTTGAAATTTACTTAACCCCTGTGTTTAAAAAAGTATTTTAGTTAAATAGTGAGGTAGGGCCAGGGGTAGTTCCTGTTCCTATAAGCCAAATTAGAAAAACTGATGACTCACTGGGAATTGGGTAGAGTACTCCCCAGGGTCTTGCCTCCATATTGGGGAACAATGAGCCCTAGATTAAACATGACCCCAGTCCACTTAATACATTTTAAAAGCAAGACAGAAAGAATCAAACTATTCCCAAGTAATTCACCTTATCAAGAACAAATTCAAGAATATCTACAGGAATACAAAAACATCCAGTATTCAACAAGGGAAAATTCACAATGCCTGGCATCCAGTCAAAAATTACCAGGCATACGAAGAAGTAGAAATATACTATTCACTATTACTCACTATGTATACTATTGAAAATCACATAATAATACTTTTAATGTACTCTATTGGTTGAAATTGTCAAAAGCCTACTCAGATTCAGGGGGTATAGATTCCACTTCTAATGGGAAGAGTGCAAAGATTTTCAAGGCCATATTCCAACACTACCACATAACCCCAAACCCCATGTCTTAAAGCAACAACAATTTGTTGAACTCATGATCCGCTGGGCAGTTTGTATGGTTTGAGCTAGGCTTAGCCGATCTTGGTGGGGCTCACTTACACATCTGTGCTCAGTTGGCAGGTGGACTGGGGGTTGGTTGGTTTATGATGGCTTTGGTGGAATGGCCAGGATGTCTGGGGCTTCTCTTCATATGGTTTCTGATTCTCTAGCAGACTATCCTGGGCTTTTTACATCGTGACCTCAGTGTTCCAAGGTAGTAAAAAAAGCAAGCCCCAGTGGGGGAGTGCTTTTCAAGTCTCTTGCTTGCTTTATACTGCTGTTATCCTATAGGCCAAAATAGGGAATTGCCAAGCCCAGAGTCAGTGTGGGAGAGTACTGCCAAAGCAGGTAGGTACAGGGAGAAGAATCTGGGACCATTTCTCCAACCTCCCCCAAATACTATGATTTTATTTTTATTAAAAAAAATTTTTTATAAACATACAATGCATTATTAGCCCCAGGGGTACAGGTCTATGAATCGCCAGGTTTACACACTTCACAGCACTCACCATAGCACCTACCCTCCCCAATGTCCATAACCCCACCACCCTCTCCCTACCCCCCTCCCCCTGGCCACCCTCAGTTTGTTTTGTGACATTAAGAGTCTCTTATGGTTTGTCTCTCTCCCGATCCCATCTTGTTTCATTTATTCTTTTCCTACCCCTGAAAGCCCCAATGTTGCATCTCCACTTCCTCAGATCAGGGAAGTCTTATGATAGTTGTCTTTCTCCGATTGACTTATTTCGCTCAGCATAATACCCTCTAGTTCTATCCACGTTGTCGCAAATGGCAAGATTTCATTTCTTTTGATGGCTGCATAGTATTCCACTGTATATATATATATATATATATATATATATATATATATATATATATATACCACTTCTTCTTTATCCATTCATCTGTTGATGGACATCTAGGTTCTTTCCATAGTTTGGCTATCGTGGACATTGCTGCTATAAACATTTGGGTGCACGTGCCCCTTCGGATCACTATGTTTGTATCTTTAGGGTAAATACCCAATAGTGCAATTGCTGGGTCATAGGGTAGCTCTATTTTCAACTTTTTGAGGAACCTCCATGCTGTTTTCCAGAGTGGTTGCACCAGCTTGCATTCCCACCAACAGTGTAGGAGGGTTCCCTTTCTCCGCCTCCTCGCCAGCATCTGTCATTTCCTAACTTATTAATTTTAGCCATTCTGACTGGTGTGAGGTGGTATCTCATTGTGGTTTTGATTTGTATTTCCCTGATGCCAAGTGATGTGGAGCACTTTTTCATCTGTCTGTTGGCCATGTGGATGTCTTCTTTGCAGAAATGTCTGTTCATGTCCTCTGCCCATTTCTTGATTGGATTATTTGTTCTTTGGGTGTTGAGTTTGCTAAGCTCTTTATAGATTTTGGATACTAGCCCTTTATCTGATATGTCGTTTGCAAATATCTTCTCCCATTCTGTCAGTTGTCTTTTGGTTTTGTTCACTGTTTCCTTCGCTGTGCAAAAGCTTTTGATCTTGATGAAGTCCCAATAGTTCATTTTTGCCCTTGCTTCCCTTGTCTTTGGCGATGTTCCTAGGAAGAAGTTGCTGCAGCTGAGGTCGAAGAGGTTGCTGCCTGTGTTCTCAAGAGATTTTGATGGATTCCATCAAGGATTTTGATGGATTCCTGTCTCACATTGAGGTCCTTCAACCATTTTGAGTCTATTTTTGTGTGTGGTATAAGGAAATGGTCCAATTTCATTTTTCTGCATGTTGCTGTCCAATTTTCCCAACACCATTTGTTGAAGAGGCTGTCTTTTTTCCATTGGACATTCTTTTCTGCTTTGTCGAAGATTAGTTGACCAGGGAGTTGAGGGTCTATTTCTGGGCTCTCTATTCTCTTCCACTGATCTATGTGCCTGTTTTGTGCCACTACCATACTGTCTTGATGACGACAGCTTTGTAATAGAGCTTGAAGTCCGGAATGGTGATGCCACCAACCTTGGCTTTCTTTTTCAACATTCCTTTGGCTATTCGAGGTCTTTTCTGGTTCCATATAAATTTTAGGATTATTTGTTCCATTTCTTTGGAAAAAATGGATGAGATTTTGATAGGGATTGTATTAAATGTGTAGATAGCTTTAGGTAGTATAGACATTTTCACAATATTTGTTCTTCCAATCCATGAGCACGGAACACCAAATACTATGATTTAATCCCATTTTACAGATAAGAAAACAGTAACAGGTAGGTTAAATAACTTGCCCAAGATTACACAGCTAGTAAGTGAAGGAGAGAGGATTTAATCTGGGCAACCTGGTTCCAATGATTGTGTGGAAGGTTGGGGAATGTCAACTCAGGCCACCTATAAGAGGAGACATGGAATGACCTGGAATCCGGAATATCGGGGACACGTATCGAAGATGCTAATCTCTTACTGAGTCAGTGTGTGCGTGGACGCTTGGGTCAATGACTGTCCAGAATCAACCTGTATTCAGCGTCAGGAAATCTGACAGTGGTACTGTTCGTAGAGATGAACGTGGAAAAGGAAAGACATAAGACAAAAACTTGGTTTTACTGTGGAAAAGCAATACCAACTCTAGAAATAGATGAGAACTGATGATTATTTCTGCTCATTACCATGATCGCTTTTATAGCAAGCACATACTGAGCGTGCACGGTGTGCAGGTGTCATGCATGCCGCTGTGGGTAAAGAAAAATGAGTGTAGTCTTTACGAAGCCTACAGCCCAAGAGGACCAAATGCACAGTAATGATTACACATCACAGCCCCGTGTCATTAATTTAAAATTTTGATTATAACAAGCTCTGACTGAACATGCTCCATCTTCCTCTGGCCCTGTGGCATGATTATTCTAATCACTGCTTAAAGCATTCAAGGCAATACTGCTGAGAATTGATGGGACATAATGAGTATGGTCCGTCTGACCTGCTGGGGATGGCTCAGCAGCGTGGAACCCAGGGGCCCTGAGCAGGAGGGGGAGGACTGGACACTGTCCCCAGTCCCCCGTCCCCGAGGGCAGATGTCAAACAGACACTTGTCCCTGATATGGTCTGAACCTCCCCAGGCTACAGATACCCTTGTTCTCGGGTGGTACAGGGAACGAAATCTCCTTCCTCCACTCTGCGTCCTTGGCTGTTTTTGGCAGGTATTCAGAGGTTTCCTATAAAATATTCATTCAAACCCAAACAGGAAAAGCCTGCCGGGCTCTCAGCAGCCTCTGGGAGGTCGGTTTTCTTGGTGCCTGGAGGAAAACTCCCAGGGCTGAGGCCGAATGATAGATCCTGCACGGGAGGCCCCAATCCAGAGTCTGAGGAAATGACATGACAGGAAACGGAGTCTGCTGCATCACAGGCCTGAAGTTATGAGTTCTCGCGGAGAGTGAACTCCCTTGGGGATTATTTTTTTTTAATGTGATTCTGAGCTACTCTTTAAAGAGAATGTGTTTTCCTAAGATTAAAGAAACTTTTAATATGAGGAAAAATAATTTTTATCATTTATGCCCTGTCCACTTTAAAAAGAGTTTTGAGGTAGCTTAAAATATGAAAGCGTGTACTAAGCAGGGCAGGGAAAGTAGAGATAAGAGGCGCTCAGAAGCCGGGGGCGGAGGGTGAAGTGGATAATTTTAGTGCTCATTCTGGAAGCTACTAATTCAGGACAGAGAGGTGGTGTAACAGATTGTACTGTTCACGTTGCCTGGTTAGAGAAAAGCTTCTAGAGAGATGGATATTTTTCAGGAACTGAACTTTGAGAGAGATTTCTCAGGAGACTATTCACAGGAGGGGTACTAGCTAGGACCTCGAACGCTGTCTTTGCAGCAATGTTGTAAACAATAGAAATAGAAAAACTTGAACAACAGGAAATGCGAGCGAGCATCAGTGTTCCCTTGCACGATGACCAGTCTTGTATGTTCTCGGACCTTCTGTTCACTCGCTCCCTGCCAACCTCATGAGGGGACAAAAGAGCAACACCTTGCCTCGCTTTGCTGTATGGGAGGGAGGAAAGGGCTGCCGGAGTTGCTGGCAGCAATGGTGGGAGTTGAGAACAAGGAGAGAAAAGTGAATTCGCCACACAAGTAACCGCAGAGCGTGTGATGACCGTTACTGCCAGAATACAGATTGAAGACGGGGTGTGAGCACAACCCCGGGCAAGACCTGGAAGGATTTTCCTATCATCTTTTGTCCAGAGCATGTGTATAGGCTATCCTGAAAGGCACTGTGCTTGGGGGCTCATTTTCAGGCTGACGTAAGAAAGCCTGATTTTCCCCTTCACTTCTGCCTGCCACAAAAGGGAGGTCATTACAGGAGAACTAGATTTGACCTGTAGAAACTGGAAGTTGGGGCGCCGGGGTGGTTCAGGTCATGATCCCGGGGTCCTGGGATCGAGCCTTGGGTCGGGCTCTCTGCTCAGCAGGGGGCCTCCCCCCCACCTCCCCACCCCGCACTTGCCTCTCTGCCTACTTGTGATCTCTCTCTCTGTCAAATAAATAAATAAAATCTTAAATATCGTGGGTTTTAGTTTGTCGTCAAGCTTAGCTGATTCATTTGGATGATGTTACAGTTTCTGTCAGTTATGAGTTGAGTGACCCCGCGTTCTGATCTGCTGGGACATTCCCAGTTCACATCTGTGGTCCTGGTGGGGTTATTAATAGGACCCCCTTTTACTGTCAAAAGTGGCTGGGTTGCGCGATGAATTCTATAATCAGGCTCGTGAGGATGTCTTAAAATGCTTACAGAACGTCCAACAGCCTGGCTTGCCAGTAAGGGGATGTCCGGTCCTCCTTCCTGGGGAGGTCAGGGTTAGGGCAACTTCAGGGCTGGCCGGTCACCTAGTTCCATGGGGTCTTCATGATTCTCGGTTTTCCTTGTGCCTCTGCTCTGCCCCACAAAGGGTGAGCATCCTCCTCGACCTGGTGTCTGTCTGGGGACAACATGGTCCCAGCTGTCCCGGAGCTTTCCACAAAATACACCACCCAGAGGGAGAGACGGTCTCTTCCAGCAAATCTCTGCTTGTGTCTCCCTAGCCCAGCCTGGGTCACGGGCCACTGCTGAACCAGTGCTGGGATTGTCTGAATGCCATTTTCTGGGTCTGACCCCGCTACCGTGAGGCATGACATGGTGTTATGCCATTCTCTGTCTTAGACTAATCAGGGCCCTCCTGATTTGAGGGTCCCCCTCTGCCTAAGCCTCCAGGAGGTAAAGGGAGGCTACTCGAATGAAAATCTGAATTCCCTTAAGAAAGCAGAAAGGGAAGAGAGATTCTAGATGCAACCAGCAAAGGCACGTGGCACGGGCCATTAGGATTCTTCTGCCGGTGAGGAGTTTGGGGGGCTTGTTTGGAGGTTCTAGTTAGTACCCTGGCAGAAGAACAGTCCTCCTCTTCCAGGGAAGGTTGTCCTCCTCAACAGTGTGCTCAGCTCCAGAGACACACACGGAATGGTGAGGGAGGGAGGGACGCCAGCCTAGCTAGGAGATTAGCCGGGTCAGCCCTGGTGATCAAGGACAGATGTCCCAGCCAGATCACCGTCACATGTATGGGAGCAGTCTGGGAGGGGAGAGCTCTTTCTTTGAAGGAGAACAACATTCCTTATGACTTTCATCCCATCAGCTGATCTTTGGTAACAGACTTACTCAGGAATATTCAAGAACATTCGAGAATCAGAAGACGTAAGTGTTGACTCTTCCAAATCATTTTGGAAGCTCAAATTCACCTTGTTGTTTTCTTTCTGTGGTTTTGACAGCACGGAGGCCCTGGTAGGATGTTATGTTTTCTCCCTAAGAGTGACTCTGCTCTCACAGTATCTTCACTGACTTCTCTCCTAGCTGAGTGACCTCTGCTCACGCCCAGGAACCACTGAGGCTGAGTCGGGAAAAGACACACGTGAGTCAAGTTTGTCTCAGCATCTGAGTGTGTTTGCCTTTGTCTTCGGCTCCTTGGATTCACTCCAAAGTAAAGTGTGGGCACTTCAGGATCGACCATTATTTTGTGTGTCTCCTCCATTAGCATAATAGCTGAGCTCCTAATCATTGTGAAAGGCTTAGACATTTTCACCCTGAGCTTGAAAGGAGCAGAGGCAATGCCCTTCTCTTGCTTCTGGAGCCACTCTGGAGAATCTTGCTAGAGTATCATTTCAGCTGTGGCTACTTGAGGTGAATGGCCAGAGGAGAGGTCAATGGAGAGTCATTGGTCTCTCGCCACGGGGTGAGTCTGGTGGCTGAAGGGACACCTGGGAGGTAGGCATCCTTGAGCCCTTTGCCTTTGCCCCAGAAGCAGGAGGCTGTGGGATGAATGCTGGGGGCAGGGCTCGAGGGAGAGTCTGAGCAGGCCAAGCCACAGGAAGCTGTAGGTGAGGAGGCTCCTGAGGACATCTCAGAGAAAGTCCCCGTCAGCCAGTAGCACCAACAGCTAAGGGAGAACCAGGATGGCGGCCGCAGGACAAAGACCCTGGACCTTCCCTTCCTCCTCCTCCTCCTCCTCTGCACAGCACAGTGGGCGAAGGAGCAAGGTGGAGAGGGCGGCGAGAGCCACCCCTGCCCCCGCCTCAGGCCAGATTTCTGAAGTGAGGACCTCATCACAGCTGGGAGGAGGGGGATATGAAAAGAAGTGCATTAACATGGATTGGACAAGACTTGTGTTTTTTTAATACCCTGTGTCACGAAAGAAACAAGGACTCAGGATAAGATTGCTAGGAATGTAGAACATAAAGCCATTTCCCATTTGTTTAGCATCCAATAGCAAGTTAAGTTTGTTGAACAAAGCAATTAGCTACACGTGTCTAGTATGAGTTCGGCTCCACTGATCTAGCTTGTGTTTTTTATTCCTTTTTCTTTTCTTAAAGATTTTATCTATTTGAGAGAGAGCGAGAGAGAGCGAGAGACACAAGTAGGCAGAGCGGCAGGCAGAGGGAGAGGGGAAGCTGGCTCTCTGTGGAGCCGAGAGCCCGATGCGGGATTCGATCCCAGGACCCTGGGACCATGACCTGAGCTGAAGGCAGCCGCTTACCTGATGGAGCTGCCCAGGTGCCCCAGCTTTTATTTTTTAATTCAGGTCTTTAGAACTCATGGATGTAGAGTTTCTTTTTTTTTTTTAATTTTTTTTATTTATTTGTCAGAGAGAAGGAGAGAGAGAGAGAGAGCACACAAGCAGGCAGAGAGGCAGGCAGAGGCAGAGAGAGAAGCAGGCTTCCTGCCGAGCAAGGAGCCCATGTGGGACTCGATCCCAGGACCCTGGGATCATGACCCGAGCCGAAGGCAGCGGCCTAACCCACTGAGCCACCCAGATGTCCCGGATGTAGAGTTTCTTTATTTGGGAAAATCGTTTGTGTCTTCCACGCCATCTCCTTCTAGAATGCACAGAGAACCTAGGATTGCCTTCAAAGAGGCTGGCGACCTCCTCCACAGAGCCTCCTCCATCACCACATCCGGCTCCATCCTTCGACAGACGGGCTTGGCCTCAGCTACTCTGCTGTGAACTGTTGTTTCAACTAACCCTGTGTGGAGCACCTGCCGAGCGCAGGGCCTTGTGCCGGGGGCTGGAGCACAGCTGTTCCTTGCAAACCTGCGACCTTCTGGATACTCCCCATCTAGGGAGGCCGGGCAGCGACTAGAAGGACAATGGCAAGAATGGCGCGACCACAGGGAACTGGGCAGGGATGGGGGAGGGTGGGGAGGAGGGAAGAGCAGGAGCAAGAGTCCCCCAGCTCACCCTTCGTCAACCACCTCCGCTCTCCTCTCCTTGACGCCAGAAAGCGTGTTGGAGGGCGGCCCCTCACTGGACCCCCCCGGCTGACTATGCACCAGGGGTCACAGGGACACAGCTGTTAACTACCCTTCAGTCCATAAAATGCAGAGATGGGCCATGGGAGTGTTGAGCAGAATTCACAAAGATATTGGACATTGAATTTGCTTTCTGTTGATATTCTGTCCCTCCTCCCAAAAAGAGGCAACGATGGGAGCATCAATCACTTACTGGCAAAAGGAGACAAATTTCTAAAATGGGCTGTAGCATGCAATCAATTTCCCATTGAAAGCTTCTCCTTCCAAATGCTGAAAAGCTATAAATCAACAAGCCTAATGGATTTTGTCCTGTCTATTCAATATCTTCTAGGGCACTGAATTTAGAATGTAATGCATTCGGGGGTGGGGGGACCCTCCAGCAAACACATGAGCTTGAACATTTTCGAAGTAAGATCCCCCAAGCTAAAAGCTTTCCTTCTCCCTTGTTGTGAAGCCTTGACCACTTGTCTGCTCGCTGACCATCACGCACTCGGAGCTCACCTCGGAGTGCAGAGGAGAGAGCACGGATGCCTTGCCACCATCCCGGCTCTGCTGCTCCAACTGTGGACCCTCAGACAAACAATGGGAGTCTTTACAGGGTTCTCATTCACCCGGTGAACCTTGAGGACATAATGGAATATGTTACAAAGAACTTAAGGCAGCCCCTGCCTAACCGGGATTGCTTGAAACACGGTGGCCAACATGATGGTTGCTTTCCCATGTGGAGGCCCTGCTCCCTCACCGGCTGCTTCCTCATGTAGAGGACAGAGGCAGCCATTGCTGCCCTATCCTTCTCTTCCTTTCCTTCCTTTCTATCCCTGAGCAGGACAGAAACCACGAAAGAATGTCCTTGTTTCACTAAGTAGCTAAACACGCAATTCTAGGCACTGCTTCAGGTTGGGGGGGGCAGTGGGACCCACCCAGCTCTGGTTTCAGTAAAGCTTCGGACAGGGAGAGGCTGCCAGCCCCCCAGTCTCCTCCTTCGGGAACGGCTGGGCGGGGTGGGGCTGTTTTCCAGGCTGAAATCACAGAGGCCCCCCCTTGCTGCTCAGACCTGGCGAGCCTCCTTGCAGGGCTTGGACCAGGCCAGGCAGGATTCCAGGCCCCACCAGCAGGGTCATGAGAGTTGTTGTAACTCACTGTTCCGGGGAACTTGGGCCTGGAAAACAAAGCTGTGTTGCAAGATTTCTTCATTCCTGGTCACACACCATCAAATTACTCATTAATTTAATGTAATTTGAGTTTTTCTTGTGGATGGGTCACATGGCCAGAATACAAAACAGTTGACCAAATCGAGCCGGGACTCCTATTTTCTAGACTTTGTCTTTCCTTCCTCCACTTTTTATAGATCATTTAACCCATAATCTTTATAAACAGAAAATAATAGAAGCAGATGGATAGGATTGGTTTCTTTATGTCTTCAGTCCTGTCAGGCTTAGAAAAAGACTTAATTAAAAAAAAAAGAGGCCTTGGGGCGCCTGGGTGGCTCAGTTGGTTAAGTGTCTGCCTTCTGCTCAGGTCATGATCCCAGGGTCCTGGGATCCAGCCCTGTGTTGAGCTCCCTGCCCAGCAGGGAGTTTGCTTCTCCCTCTGCTCCTTCCCCCACTTGCCACACCTTGGCTTCTTCAGCCCGGGCACAGGTTTCTTTCTCTGGAAGCCTCCATCCAGCTGATGTATGAGCACGTATTTCCTTTATCTTGGAATAGACAGTGGAGGCCCTTGAAGCGCGGCAGGTAAGACTGAGCATGTCAACTTCACAGCATCGCCACCATTCCTGTGTTTTGCTCATGGGAGCCACCGTGAAGGGCATACAGTACTCTTTCTGATGCAGCCTGAGCCCTTCTCAGCCCAGTACCCTGGATGGTCACCAACAACCCATCAGTGTAGACATAAGGGATGAATTTTAGTTGCTATCTTGAAGGTAAGACTATGGCGTGAGCCTGGATATGTGAGATGTGGTCAGCTACCTTGGGGTAGAAGATGACCTGTTCTCTTCTAAAATGTAAACCACCAGCTGCTTCTCACACAGCGGTTGACCCAGAAAATCGTGTTAGAGGAGTTGGCAAAATTGTTTTCTGAAGTTGTACATTCCCAGTGAGTCAAAGATAATACAGGTCAATGAGGTATTGAATTTCTGCACAGAGCAAAGTTCATTCAGGCAGGAAGCAGACATCTGTTGTCATTGGGGATGATGATTGTTTAGGGTCCCCTCGAGGGGACACCTTTGTCCTCTGGCACCTTTTCCATATTGAGGATGATCTGATGGAACCTCTGGCAAGCAGAATTTCTCTTCCAGGGCTGAGCTTTCATAGGAGAGTAGAGGTGAGGGGAAGGGTGAGTGGGTGGGCCAGGGAATGAGGGACAGGGAAAGGGGCTAGTCCAGGGTATGGCCCTTTCCCTGCCACTTCCAGCTGAGCCGGTGTTCTGTGCACCACAGCAGCTGTGGGTGACGGTAAGGGGCTCAGCCCCCAGAGCCTGGCAGACCACTCCCCAACCCTGACATTGCATTCCCCTCCACAGGTGCAAATGACCTGAGCCTGTACTTCTCCCAGGTACAGACCCCCCTGTACAGTCTCCTCCTGCTGCCACAGGCTCCTGCTCCCTGTAGGTGGCTCTCTCCAGCGTTGGGGCGGTTTCCTTGATTGGGTAGCAGACAATGTCAGTCATCTGCCCCCAAACCACGCATGCTCCCTTCCTGCTTCCTAGCAGAATCCAGGTGCCAGAGGAGGATTCCAATGAGGCCAACCAACCACGGCAACCGCATGCTACTTATTGATGATTGGTTCATCGACGCAGGCTAAGTACGCAGGGCACGCTGTCCGGTGGGGCCATGTTCTGCGGTGAGCCCTTTTTGAATAAACTTTTCCCACTATGCCTCATATTTGCTTTGTTTTTCTTTCCTTCTCCATCGATGAACAAAAAATGGCCACCGGAAAACCTGTTTCTGGTTGCCATGCAGCCCCCCTAGGAGCCGATAACCTGGTCTCGGGGTCTCAGGTTTGCTCGGGGTCTTTAAAATCTGTGGGAGCTCAGGAGACATCATGGAACCCAATAGAGGTCAAAAAGGAATGTCTAAGAGAAACACTCTTTTCTACGTCTCCTTCCTCCCCTAGTTAACCTCCTGCATAACTGCTTGCTCTCCAATGGAGGAACCAGCAAAGGGAGGTTAGCATGCTGGAAAGTTCCATCCTACTGAAAGAAACACACTCACTGCAAAGGGAAAAGCTTGCCCAACCCATGTGTTTGCCTTGCTAGCCTGTTCTGTATCCACGACCAGGCATTTCAGGAAGGGGACCCTTTGTTGGAGGGAACCCCATTATCATGTGCTAGGAGATGCCTGCTCGGAGAAGCCCAGCATCCTGAGAGTGCTCAGCCCTTGTCCTCCTGTCCAGCCTGAAATCCTAGAGCATCCCCAGGGACTCGGCTTCTGTTCTCTTCCCATTTGACAGCCCATCTCCCTAAGAACTGTCAAACCACAGCTGCGAGGCCGTGATGGCTACTACTGATTAAGAGCTACCCATTAGTTATGTGTTCGCATGGACCATCTCTATCCCTTAAGTGATACTATGGAGGACAGGGAATTGTGCCCATTTTACAGATGGAAAACTGAGGCTTGTCGACACAGAGTAGTTCACCCCAGGAGCACACATTTGGTAAGAGGCAGAGCTGAGTCCATCAGCGACTGGTCGGTCTGGAAGTGGCAGCTCCTTATACTGGGGAGCACCACCTCACACGGTGCCAGAGCCCACCCTTGCCCGCCCGCCCACCTCCCTCCTGCTCTCCGCTGGAGTCTGAGCAGAAGTGTGGGAAGGTGGAGAAGCCAGATTTGCTCAGTCAGCCCTCCCTGGTTCTCCTGTGTCTTGAGCCACACATGTACCCCACAGCTGAGGGAACCAAGGGCCCCAGCATCATTTCATAGTGGAGGAAGCAGAATCCCAGAGATGGGAAAGGCCGGTTGTAAGTCACTTAGGACAGTGACCGGATAATTTATTCAGCTCATTGCTCTGCTCCTGCCCTGGTGACAGCACAGTCTCTCAGACATGTCTGGCCAGATCAGGACCCAAATTTAGACCCACTCCCAGGAGATACTGCCTTTGCCCAACACCTGATGGTGTTTAATTTAATTGAATGGTGACAACTAATGGCTCACAAAATGGGCAGCTGTTGCATTTATAGCAATCCTTGGTGACTCGAAGGAGAGGGACCCGGAGATGCTGCACAGCCAATGGCGAGAAGGCTTCCTTCCGGACCGTCACGGGGGGGGGGGGGGGGGGGGGG
>ML102282.1:0-14016 GCA_003697995.1 Taxidea taxus jeffersonii | reverse complement strand
TTTATTTATTTATTTATATATTTTTTAAAGATTTTATTTATTTGACAGACAGAGATCACAAGTAGGCAGAGAGGCAGGCAGAGAGAGAGGAAGGGAAACAGGTTCCCCGCAGAGAGCCCAACATGGGGCTCGATCCCAGGACCCCGGGATCATGACCTGAGCCGAGGGCAGAGGCTTTAACCCCCTGAGCCACCCAGGCGTCCCAGTTTTCTAAGTTTTTATTACGGGTCAGGAGCACGATAAAAGCTGGCTCATCTCCACTCTGTCCCAACAGTGCAGTGAGGGTTGGTGGGGGCTGGCGGTGACATTTGGAAGATGGAAACATTGACCTTGGAAAGACTGTGTGACTTACTCGAGGTCACCCAGCTTATAGGCACCTGAACCGGCGCCTGAATTCAGAGCTGCGGGAAGCCAACACCCACTTTCTTCATGTTTCTTCAGCCCCTCAGTGCGGCAGTCTTTTCTGTTTGGTTGTTGTGGTTTTTTTTCTGGAAGCCAGAGAATTCTGAATTCTGATTAGAAAATCACCTTTCCATATTGATAGGCCTGGACCCCAGGTGCCCAGACCCCTCAAATGAGCCTGGTTCCGCACGGAGGGGACATGCAGGGTCTGGACACCCCAGGTGGTGGCTTTTGAGTTTATCCGCAAAAGCGTAGCGATTTTTGTTGTGGACTTAGTTGTGTTCCCCTAACTCATATGCTGAACCCCTCACCCCCAATATGACTGCGTTTGGAGATAAGGCCTTTCGAGAAATAATTAAGACTAAATGAGGTCATAAAGGTAGGGCCCTAAGAAATACTGCTCTCTCTCTCTCTCTGTTTCTGTCTCTCTCTCTCCCTCAATCTCTTCCTCTCTTTCAATCTCTTTCTCTGCCTTCACATTCCCAGAGAAGAGGCCATGTGAGGACACCGCCAGACGGTGGCTGTCTATAAGCCAGGAAGAGAGGTCTCACCCGGAACCAGTCCCGATGGCACCTTGATCTTAGGCTTCCAGCGTCCAGAACCGTGAGAAGTGTCTGTTCAGGCTGACCCAGCCTATGGCGTTTTGTCACAGCAAGCCAGGAGGGCGAATAGAGCTTCCTTCACAGATCCTCAAAGCCCACGTTCCAGCATGATGCAGAGGTTAGAGCACAGCCTCTGAAGTCAGGGGTCGGTCCCACGTTCCCCCAGGACCTTGGGTTCTACTGTACTGCCATGAGCTGTTTCATCAGACTGATAGGATGATTCACTAGCAGTAGCGTGGTGGGTAGAACACATACGGATGTTACTGTCCTTGTGAGGTTAGCCTTCCTCTGAAGGAGCCGGCAGATGGCATTTTTTTTTATCAGTCAAGGATATGTGGGCTCAGTTGCTCTGGGTCCTCCCAGCTGTGGTCTGATGGTTCCCAAGCTCATAATTTCCTGACTCTAGGGCATCTCTAAGTCCATGGGGGTTCATGGCTTATTTTCAGTATATCCCGAAGTGTGTGGGACGTCACGGGCTTGCTCACAATGATGCCACATGGGCTAACTGGCACTTCAGATTCCTTTGCTTTTGGCTAGAATGAAACAAACTCACCATGGAGACACTGCTTATCTCTAGATGACCCGAAGCTGAGATTGACGGATAGGCATGTGCTTGGTTTATAAGAAAATGGGAGCATAAAATAATTATTATCTTACCACGGACTCCACAGGAGCCATGGCGAGAAAAAAAAAAAAGACAAGGAATCCCAGTGGGTGAGAAGGTGAGGACCCCTGCATGAAACAGTTGCACAAGAGTTGCTCATTTTTCCCCCCAGAAATTTTCCGAAAATATTGTACTTTTGGATCAAGAACCGGTGTGCTCTCTTAATGATTACATATGGCTTAAATATATGATGTTGTTTTGCTGCATCGCTCCGTGTCACCGAAAGCCAAGGCACGTGAAGAGCTTGTGGGAGCCTTGAACACGCTCCTCACACCTGCCGTTGTGCATTCGCACGTGGACTCAGCCCCAGGAGAGGACAGGACTCCTTGCACTTCCGGGTGCTAAGTCCGCACTCTGGACACCCGCACAGGGTGGGCCACGCCTTCAGGGACCCGGAGCCTGTGCTGCCATTTCCGTGGAGGGCAGGATGGAGGCCTCCAGTGGGGCATCTGGATTAACCCGGTTTGTCACATTTAATGGCCTCAGGAAAGGCTCCATCCTGGGTGTCTGCATCACTTGGTATCACAGACACTAAAGTAGCAGCTTCCGATGCAAACACAGCCCGGAATGACAGAGACTCTGGCCGGCAGGGGCACGGCACGCAGAAAGGATGCAGCCCTGCATTCCTCAGGCTTCCCGGAGGCTTCCGCACCTGATTCTTGCTGACTCTGAGGGATTGCTCCTCCCAGAGCTAGTCTCCTCCCACCCCCCCAGGTAGCAAATGAGTCGCCCAGAACACGCCTTTCATATGCAAACTAACCAATCCAGAGAATGGCCCCAACCGCCTCCTCCATCTGGCTGTCACACCCTGGGCCACTGTGCACCTGCCCTAATCCCAGGGGCCACACCCAGGCCCAGGTGCAGGTCACTAGGGAGAGCCCTTACTCCCCAGAACCCAACCTGCCAATGCCAAGTCTGCCTACCCTGCCTCATCCATTCCTTCCCTCAGAAACCACAGTGAAGGGTCTTGCCTGCATTTTCCTCCCCTCCCTGCCTGCTCCCCACAGACCCTGGGGCTTCCCTATGCTGCCCTGTGGGGTGGGCTCTGCTTCCTGATTTCAGGGAACTGCACATGTGAACAACGCGAACAGAGGGGAGAGGCTGTTTGCAGACAAGCCTCCACCTCTGTCATCCAGGGTTTGGAATTCGCCCTGCGGATGCTATTGGGGAGCCAGTGGAGAGAAGGGAGGAACATGGTCAGATTTGTATTCTAGAAAACCACTCAGGCTGTAGTGGGAGACCAGATTGGAAAGAGTAAGATTAAGATTGGAAGGGACCATTAGGAGTCTGCCATCCATGGCTTAGGCAAGAGGTGATGTCATGGGTTGAACTTGTGTCCCCCCAAAAGATCTGTTGAAGTCCTAACCTGTGATACCCGGGAATGTGACCTTATTTGGAAACAGGGTATTTGCAGGTATAATTGGGATGGGCCCTAATCCAATCTGACTGGTGTCCTTCTAAGAAGGGGAAAACGCCATGTGAAGACACAGACACACAGGGGGAAGGCCACGAGGCGACCGAGGCAGGGACTGGGGAGATGCACTTATGAGCCAAGGAAGGCCAAGCATTGCCACCACTCCCCGGAGCTGGGAGAGGCAAGGCAGGCTTCTACCCAGCCTCCCTGAGGGAGCGTGGCCCTGCTGACACCTTGACTTTGGACTTCTCGTCTCCAGAACTGAGAGAATACAGAAGTCGGGGTACTCAGCAGCCCTAAGAAAGGGATCCAAGGGATCCTGGTTGACTTTGGCAGAGGTGCGAGGCACAGAGAAGGGAGGTTATGTTGCTGTTTTTTTGAGGTTGAAAGACCTTATTGGCCAAACAGACGTGAGGGTGAGGGAAGCACGCAGGGCAATGGATGGTTCTAGATTTGGGCTCGGCAACTGCTCTTGTTTTGGACAAAGAGTTGGGCTATGCTAGCCCTCTTGAGACTGGCTGAGCCGTGGTGCTCTTGACCTTGTCTACACGCTGGTTCACCCAGTGGTGGTTTATGTAGGGGAAAGTCAGGAGACGGTCGCTGCCTTGTCCACCCCGAAGCCAGCCCACCCTGATGTCTGCGTGGTGAGCCACTCCTCTCTACTCTCGGTTCCCTAGAGGCGGGGGCTGCTTCTAGGCCCGTGGCAGGGGTGAGCACCTCAGGCCACCAGAGCCCTCCCGCTCCTGGAGCTGGCTCAGCACTGAGCATGGCCCGTGTGGGCCTCATGAGGTTGTGTCCAGGACTTGGCAGATGTGGAGGAGGGAGTCCCCCCACTCTCCTTCACTGGGGTTGCTGACCTGGGAGGACACACGCCGGAGGACATCAGTGACTGTTTTGTCACTCCGAGGGCTGATTCTGTCTGAGTGTGAAGTTAATGTGGGGGAAAGCAGAGCTGAGAGCTGGAGAGAGGGAGAGAGAGGTTGAGAGATCACGTCCTTATGACATCAACTCAGCCCTTGGCTCCAGTCCTTCGTAGAAAGGAATATAACTGGGTAACTTACGAATGTTCTCCACCAACTGTTCGTAGCGGGTACACGTTGCCAAGGGGGCAGGAAGGCTCTTATGCCCTCACAGTCTTCAGAGGTAACCACACACGAAGCGGGAGAAGCCTCGGGCCCTCCTTACTTCGGTTTGCAGCAGTAGAATGTTTTTACTATGTTTTTTTCCAAACACATTTCCTCTTAAGATCCCTTGAAGTCCTTCTAATCAGGCAGCTGGACGTCTAAATAAGCTCTTGTAACCAACCACTGATAGTCAGCCTAAAACAGACCCAACCCAGGGAATCCTGAGCCGGTCTTCCTGATGGCTAGCTTACACGGCAGCAGTCCCAGCTCCCAGAAACGCGGGTGGACCTGAGCATTACATCCCAGCGTCCCCGTCTTCAGGCAGGAACCGGACACTATTGGGGGCAGGGGAGTTGCTGATCCAGGGGACAGAGAGTCTGCTGGGGCTGCGTAGGGTCCGACCCGGGACTGAGGCCGTGTGATGGGACATCGTACCAGCCGTGACTGTTCAAGGGAGACCCCTTCAGGAACTGTCCTCTGTTGATTGCACGATTCACCCCATTGTGTGTCTGTGCATTTGCTTTGATCACTATGATCATATCATTTGTTTGCAGTTGTGGCCAGTGAATGTTTTTTAATTAATAGATTTTCTTTTTTCAAGCTGTTTTGGTTCATAGCAAAATTGAGCAGAGAGCGCAGCGTTCCCACATCCCCCCAGCTCCCTATCCCTCACCGGGGGTACGTGGGCTACAGTGGATGGACCTACGAAGTCCAGACTCTACGTTAGTAGCGTTCCTTCTCGGGGGTGTACATTCTAGGGGCTTGGACGAATGTGCAGTGACATACGGCCATCATTATAATATCGTGCCAAGTAGTTTCACTGCCCTAAAAATCCTTTGTGTCATTCTTACTCATCCCTCCTCCCTTAACGCCCCCCCCCCCGCCCCCAGCACTGGTCTTTTTACTGTTGCCAGTTTTCCTTTTCCAGAATGTCATAGAGGTGGAACGGGATGCAGCCCATGCAGATGGGCTTCTTTACTTAGTAATATGCAATTAAGAGTCCTCCATCTCTTTTTATGGCTTCAGAGCTCATTTCTTTTTAGTGCTAAATAATATTCCAATGAGTGGCTGCGTCCCTCTTCAGATATCCAACCACCTACTGCGAGACATTTTGGCTGCTTCCAAGTTTGGGCAGTTATGAACAAAGCTGCTAGCATGCCCATGTGTGGGTTTTTGTGTGGACATAAGTTTTCGATTTATTTTGAGTAAATATAAGAAGCATGATTGCAGGATCTTATGGTAAGAGTATGTTCAGATTTTTTTTTTAAATTTTTAGAGGTGCGGGAGGGGCAGAGGGAGAGGGAGAATCTTAAGCAGGCTGAACGCCCAGTGTAGAGCCGATGCAGGGCTCGATCTCATGACCCCGAAATCATGATCTGAGCTGGAATCAATAGTCGGATGCTTAACTGACTGAGCCAACACCCAGATGTCCCAAGAGTATATTCTGTTTCCTAAGAAACTGCCAGGCTGTCCTCTCCTGGGCGGCTGCACCGTGTTGCTTTCCCACCAGTGATGAATGAGAGCTCCTGTCACTTCTGCTGTTGCCCCTGTTGGGATCTGGGCCATTCCCACAGGTATGCAGTGATAGTGCTGCTTCTAATGACATTTGGGGCAGTATTTCAAGTTCTGACTTTGGATGCTGTGGTTCAACATCTTGAATCCAAGGAAAGTCTAAGAGAACCAAGTCATACATTTATCATTCATTCACGAGTCAGATGTTTTTTTTTTAAAGCTCCAATGGGCCACACACTGGGGTTTCTTAGAGGAAAATGCTCTCCTTGCCTTCCAGGACAGATTGGAGGACGATTAGCACCCAGGGGTATGTAGTGGCAGGGGTGGGGTAGGGTTCAGTGCTCCTGTGGAAGGAAGTCTCAGAAAGGGGCTCTGATTCAGAGAGAAGGGCCTGGTGGGCATCTGATAGGAACTCGGAGATTAGAGGTTACTATTTTAGGGCCACTGGAGTGTGGGGTTTGAAGATGAGGAAGCAGGGATTCAAATAGGGTAGGGGCATGACGGGGTTTGCTTCTGGGGGGGACCCCTAGATCACGTGCTTGCAGGGGGTGGACGAACAGGAGGGAGTGACGAGAAGGGAGGGGACCATGGAGGGTAAAGGGTGCAGTCCGTAGGTCTCCAGAGCCAGCCCTTTCCTATCCATCCTCTTTCTTGTGCTGGGTTACCCCAAATCTAACTTTAGGGGCAATTTTGACCTCTTCTCTTTAATCCTCAAGCTGGAACCACTTCTGCTGACAAAGGAATTCTAGAAGGCTGGTTTCAGGTTATTGATTCCCCTCTCCTTTAATCCTTCTGTGGAGGCTCAATGAGTCATGAAATGACCATGAACAGAGGAGCAGAAGTCAGGAGGGTCAGGGGAGGCGCTGGCAGGGACTCACATGGGTGGTCAGTGCCTTTGAAGGCATGACAGGTGGCTATGAAATTAACAGCACCCCCACCCCCCACAACTGCGGAGTCCGCTCAGCCTCCCTGTGAGAGTCCGTGCAAAGTTCGCTTGTGGGGATGCTTTAGAAAATGGGTGACAACCCTTTTTTTTTTTTTTACTCCCTCACTGCCTTCTGTTTTTTCTTTCCCTTTTTTCAGTTTATTTTTTAAGGGATTCAAACCAGCAGCATTTGCACACACACCATTAAGCCTGAGCAATTACGATGACTGCACTAAAAATCCATCAATGAGAAAAATAGATCTTTCCTGCAGACACGGGATACTGGTATTTCTCCAACTCGCCTCAAGTCAGTAGGGAAATTAGGCGTTGATGGACCTTCTGAAGCTGGAGCCAAGGGCAGCAGGATAAATTGGGTAAGTGCAGCTTCCCAAGGACAGGGACTGGGGAGGGGGCACCTGCTTGCGCAGTGTTGAGTCCCCCCTAAATTGAGCTCTTTCATCCGTTCAAAAGACGCTGAACACCTACTATGTGCCAGGCATGGCTCCAGGCGCCGGGAGTACAGGAGTGAGCGAGACAGGGTCCCTGCTTATTACGGGGTTTATGTTCTATTTGCGGAAACATTACACACAACTTCAATATTGTAGATAATGTTGAGAAGCAAAAACTGCAACAAATCTTTCTGTGTGTGTGTGTGTGTGTGTGTAGGGAGGAGAGGCCCACGTGGACCTGAGGAGGAGAGGCACGTTGTGACAATGGAGGAGAGGCTGGCTGGTATAGGACTGAGGAGGAGAAGCTTCTCTCTGTGCATAGCAGAAGCCACAGTAGCCAGAATAAAGCCAGAGGGTGGGAAAAAGGGGCTGATTTCATGCCCGTGTCGGCCTCTCATACTGCCAAGGTAGGAACCCGACCTGGCCAGGGACCAAGCCCTTCTTTGTGATGGGTACAAATTTCGTAGTCACAAACTGGGTTATAAAAAAGCCAAATTTTGAGAACTACTTCATTTCAAACTCTGAGCCTCCTCAGTGGAAAAAAAGAACTGGTCTAGGTAAACTCAGCTGAAGTCCGGGATTTCCTTGGTCAGGTGAGAGTTCCCTCTTGGCCTGAACTGGGGGCTTCTTCAGAATCTGTGTGGTGTTGGTCATGGTGTCCTTTGGGAATGAGCCTCTGGTTCTCCATCAGTCTCTCTGCCCAGTGGCCCCTGCAGAGATACGACTCCTCTTAAGGCATCTTCGGCATCTGCATGGACTGCAGGGGGGCTAGGACTCAGGGCGTCTGCTCGCAGGACCCCATCTGGCCACAGGCAGGGTCCCTGTCCCCCTTGGGTGCTGCTCCTATTGTAAACCTCACAGATCTGTGTGTTTGCGTAGAGGATTTTGTACTGAATGTCAGTAAAGTACAGTCTTCTTATAAAAATCAGTCTATGATGAATTTCCCCAATGGAATGGAAGTAATGGGTCTTGAGGACCCTTTCCCTGATTTGTGCAGAGGGGTTCCACGTGGCTCTGGGGCCCAGGACACATCCAGCGGCTCTTCCTAGCTTGGTCTTGGAGCGAGGGAGATGGGCTGCCTCCGTCTCTCTGCTTTTACTGACCTTCTGTGATTTCCACGAGACACTCGCATGCCGGCTCGCAGATGGCGTGTCTCCTTAGACTTGACCCAATAAGTGAGGCCCCAGTGCCGTCTGCCCTCAGGTTCCCCCCAAAGCCATGGAGGACAGCAGGCTTCCCTCACCAAGACCCCCACTTCATGGGGGAGCAGGGGGAGCCCTCCACTGCTCCAGAGTCTTCCCTCAATCCAGAGTTCTCCACTCTTCTCCCTGTGGCAGAAAAAAATGCCAGTTGCTCTCCTCCCAAATCTTTGTTTAAACTCGACTCAGTTGGTATTTCTCTTCATGTCATTATCTCTGGCCTGGCCTTAGAAAACTCTACGTAGACACTCTGGGACAAGAACTGGCTTCTGTCTTCTGAGCAGGGCCAGGACCCCTTGGAAAGGTCAAGGACTCAGCGAGTGGAGGGTGGTGGCCCCACAAAGAACGGAGAGGAAAACACGTGTTTCCGTCCTACAGATCACCTTTGATCTTGCTGTAAGTTTTCCTAGGAAGGAATGGGGCACAAATGCCTGACTTGTAAGTTCTGTTTACCCTGAACTTGAGGTTGGGTTGATCCAGGATTAGACAACTCTGCAAAGCAGCTGATGCCTTGATAGACATTAGAGAGAAAGAAAGAGAGGGAGACAGAGAGAGACAGAGAGAGGGAAAATCTGCTCCCCTTTTAGAAAGAGCACTGCTCTCCTCTGCAGCTCTGTGACTCAACCTCCCTCCTGGCAGGTGAAGGATGCTGAGGAAAGAGAAGGAATTCTTTGTAGGACAGATCCCAACCTGCCGATGAACTGATAAGGAGAGAAGAAGAAAGAAATGCTACCCCTTCCTTTTGATAATAGAGGATTTAAAAGTAGATCAGCCATCGCAGCTGGAAGTTCAATCCTGGAAAGATATAGAAGTCTGTTGGTCCTGAGGAAGTGCCAAGTCACAGGGAAGATGCCACGTCCAGACGTGACCGGGTTTGTATTACGAGGTCCCTAGCTTGGGTCCTGTATAAGACAGAAGCAGAAGTGAAGGGGTGTCTTTTTGAAGGAGGGGGCACATGGAGAGCTCCAAACCAGTGTAAAAGGAGAACTCGAGGTGGTTCTGAGCTTCCTGAAAGGGTGATGTTTTCAGTTACCTTCTATCATGCTCTTGGGTTAGAGTTTAGGCAGAAAGTTAATTTTTATCCAGAACTTGGGCAGATGCCTACGGAAGGCAAGGCACTCTAAGATTTCAGTAAGATAACAGAGCATCAGTCCACAGGGCCCTTCTATGACCTCAACACAGCTGGTCTGAAGCTATTACTTAGGGACACGGAGAACCCTATTTGATATTTCCATGAGAACAATGGGTTTGGAATAATCCTTGGTGGCTTCTGGATCCATCTGTTCACATTATCCCAAGAAACTGTGTTTTCTGGGGGCAGCTTCCAGCCTGACCTAACTAATTAAGTTTCAATACTCAGGCTAGATTTCAACCAGAAAACACAGGTGCCACCAACAGATGTTTGCTGACCAAATTTCTCAAAAAAGGACACTAAGAAGAAGCCTTGCATAGAGTCATCACCTCTGTTCATTTCCAGAGTGTTGATTAGGTTTCAAGGAAACTTTTTAAAAAGGCTTTACAAAATAATCACTATTTTTTTTTCACCACAATGATCAATGTCAGCTAGGCATGCCTCAAGACACAAAGTGCGTTTTGATTCAGGATATTAACAAACAAACAAAAAAATAAATTCTCAATCTCCAGTGAGCTTTCCATGTTTGGTCAAGTTGGATTCAGCTGTGGAATCATCTAGAATTTCTGCCAGAAAATCATCTCAGCTGACGTTCCTGAAGGCTCTAAATATAAAGGAAAATCTTGTTTCTAAGAGGTACCTTAAATACATTATAAAGGGTTGCACCATTTTGAAGTTCTGGAACTAGAAAATGTAAGGCTTCCTTTCCACTGTTTTGTTTGTTCCTAGTACAGATTTTAAAGAAATCTGAGGTCCATGTGTTTCTTAAGATGGACTTACTCTTTGGTGGTGGGGTAGAAATAACAGCAAGGGGTGGTCCACTCTCGAGGGGGCCCAGGGCTCCCCGGGTCAGAGCGCCAGGCTCAGGACTCAGAACTTAGAGACCTTTAGGGAATTTAGAGCCCAGGTCTGTGGCTTGCATTATTTCAGGTCAGTTATGGATTATTTTGCAACTGACCTAGGTTCTAAATACCATTTAAGATGTTCGTTTCCATGAGAAAATACATTCCAAATTCCACACCAATTTCTGGAATACAATCTTGTCAGTGAAAAGCATAGAAAATATATCTCTATATAAAAAAGAGTGTGTATGAACATGTAAGAGTCGGTAATATATTCGAGTGTATGGTGTATGCTTTCATACGTGAGTATATGCCATCGCTCATTTCTTTCTCCCTTCTTCATTACAGTCAGCCTTGTTTGTGACATGAGAGGGAGCTACTGTCCCTTTATCAGTCATCTGGCATCTCATCAAACCGTTGGCTCCGCGGATGCTTGTCTGGAGCCCACACACGGATGTTAGCGTCAGTGACGTGATGTGCGTGCATGGTGCAAAAATGGGATTTTAGCAAAGCGGCATATGAATGTTTATTTAATGTCTTATTTCAAGGCCTCTTTTATTAAAGATCTGTGGTCTAGAAATAAATAATTACAATATATGAGTATATGGTGTATGCATTCTATGATATGGGAAGCAAGACACATTCTTCAGGGACTAACCCTGTGTCATGCAGCCAACAATGCTTGTCAATGGAACTGGTTAATAGATATTTATTAAACAAAATTTTTTAAAGCATGCAGTCCCCAAATAATCTAAGTTACCTTACTATGATCACAAATTATACATTTAGAAGATTAACTTTTTTAAAAGATATTATTTATTTGAAAGAGAGAGCAGAGGGGGAGGGGAGCACAGGAAGGAGGGGCAGAGGAAGAGGGAGAAGCAGACTCCTTGCTGAATAGGGAGCCCGATGCAGGGCTCCATCCCAGGACCCCGGGATCATGACCTGAGCCGAAGGCAGAGGCTTTAACCCACTGAGCCACCCAGGCGCCCCTCTATTGGAATCTTATAAAATGATGATTGATGACTGCAATTCTATCCCAACGTAGAATATATGCCACAAGGAATGGAAGGGAAGCTTCAGGTGGGCTTGTGGAGGGAGCACAGATGCTCTGGATCTGAGGAGCAGGCCGAGACTGCCCCAGCTCAGGTTCCCTCAGGGCCTTGCATCTCAACAGCCACATTTCCTTACAACGGACACCAAAGGGGTTAAAAGAGAAGATGGCTTGGCTTTCTGCTGAGGCTGTGAGGTCTCAGGATGGGGTCCCCTAAGGGAGTTTGGGTCTCTGTTTCTTGAACTGTTGTCACTGTTCCCTCCTCACCTGAACCCCGTCTTCCTGAGCATTTGAGGATTCTGTGCCTGCGTGAATTGTCCTGCCTGGCATGCCCCCAGGTTTTCTGAGGAGAGAGAAACTTTGCATGAGAATGTGAATAACAGGTATTCTAGAAAGAGCATCAAATGTGTGACGGAAATGTTTCAGATGTGCTGGTGGTGTAATCTTGTAAATGTACTAAAAAACTACTGAGTTGTACATTTTAAAAGGGTGAACTTATGGTAAACTTATGGTACATGAATTACACCTCAATTTAAGAAAATACATGACAGACCAATTTAAGAATTCTGAGGAAAGGGGTCCCTCGGTCTCTCAGAGATCTTAGGAAGTGTTGGGCCCTGAGCAAGGCCTTGAAAGCTAGGAAGGGCTATGGGGAGAGTCAGGAAGAGCAGAGGGAAGATGGGGAGGGTGGGAAGTACATGACTTCTTCCAGAAGATGAGGAGGCCAGATGGTCAGAGAGGGGAGCACAGGAAGAAAGGGACAGAGGATGGAAATACTAGTTGAGGCCAGAGTATAGAGGCTTTGATGTTGGTTTAAGCAGCATATGGGCAAGAAAAAGCCTTTGACAGTCTCCTGCCTAGGGTCTGACATGCACCTGGCATGGTTGGGGAAGACCAATTTGTCCACGTTACATGGGATGGACAGGCTTAGGAAAAGCTTTGGAAAGAGACTTCTTGGAGCCCTCATAACTCTTGGAGCCATCATAAATCATCTGGGGAAGACAGTGAAGACAGCAATCCAGTAGAAAAGAAGGAAAGACTTGATGGATATTATAAAGCAAGACTAGACCGGATTGAACACCTGACTGGATATGGAGAGTAATGAAGGGTCAAAGACCATTCCAGAATTTTCAGCCTAGGACCATACTAGGGAAGCAGCAACTAAAATAAGGACTGGTTTGGGGGAAAAGATGTGGAATTCAATTTTAGGTATTCTGAGTTTGGGGTGATGATGGAACATCGAAGTGGACACTGAGCCAAGAGCAGCATGGTGCATCAGAAGCCACTCATATACAGGTAAGGAAATGAGGTGTAGAGGCTCTACCCATCACCCAAGGGTTGGAGAGCTAGTTTCCGGCCAGAATCCTGTCTGAAAACTTTCTCCTCCCAGACAGCCGGTTCAGATGTGGGCTGGCACTGGGAAGGGAGGTGATCTGGGAGACAGAGAGGCTGGAGCCCACTGCAGAGGCAGGACAAGAAGGCATTGGAGTGGAAAAGTCTCTGCACGGGAGGAGAGCCAGGAGAGCGAAGGGCAGAGGGTGTCCTTATTTAGGGGGTGTGAGAAGGAGGCAGAATGCAAGGAGGTGCCAACTGAAACAATAATGTCACCGAGCCAGGGGGCAGAAGCACAGTGGTGAAGCACAGAGAGTATGCCTGAGAAGGAGCCTCGAGGCCATCCAACCGCAGCTTGCCTTCCATGCCCCCATGGCCCACCCAGGCAGCGCCACGGTGCCAGATGCTTCCATGTCGTGAAAGAGAAGGTAGACCAATGATGCTGGATTTGGCCATTGGAGACCTTGGAGTGCCTGTCTCATGGGTGTGGCATGAGGGAATACTGGGGATGAAGGGCAAGGAAGAGGATTTTTTTGTTTTTGGTTTTTGCTTTTTTCAATAGAAGAAAAGCGTGGTGACCTAGAAAAAGCAACTAATGATAAGAGAGAAACTGAAGATGAAAGAGAAGGGGCTAGATCCTAGAGGTCATGGAGAACCTAGGTCAAGCCTACTTTAGTAAACAGGAACTCTCTCCAAAGAGAGAGAGAAGTGGATGAAGACAAAGGTTTTCTGGTGGAGAGAATAGATGAGCTCAACTAGCAGGTCTCTTTTTCAATAAGGAGGAGATGAGGTTATCCATTGTGATGATCTGGTAAATACTCCTTTTGTCCTTCTTCCTTACAGAACTTGACATTATTTGGGACAATAATGTGTCCAGCTAACACACCATAATTCCTGCCTCTTTTGCACTCAGGGGTTGCCATGTGACTCGACATTGGCCATGGAGAAATCTGAGTAAGATTTGGGAATGGCTCTTTGAAGGGAGCCATCTTAAGTATCTTGTACCCATTTTGCTCTTTCCCTTTGCTTCCATCTTGGAATAGTTTTTGATGGCTGGAGCTGCAGGAGCTATCTTGTGGCCATGAAGTGAGCCTGAGGATGCAAGTCAATGCTAAGAATGGCAGAACAGAAAGAAAGAGTTCAGGACACTGATGACATTATGGAGCCATCACTGACTCTGGATTGCTTACTGCTGGACTTATTTTGCATGACAGAAAACACATCTCTTTGTTAAGCCACTGTTACTTGGGGATTTTGTTACTAATAGCCAAACACAATTCTTATCTGGCAAGGTTAAAGGCTGGTGTGTGTGTGTGTGTTAGAAGGTGGAACACAGAGCAAGTGGATTCCGGGGTTTGAAGTTCT
>ML102281.1:26544-45026 GCA_003697995.1 Taxidea taxus jeffersonii | reverse complement strand
AGGCTTCCCGCTGAGCAGGGAGCCTATGCCGGGCTGGATCCTAGAACCCTGGTACCACAACCCGAGCCAAAGGCAGGCGCTTAACAACTGAGCCACCCAGGTGCCCCAAAGCAAATAATCTTTAAAAGGAAGAATTATTTAGGGGCACCTGGATGGCTTAGTTGGTTAAGCATCTGCCTTCGGCTCAGGTCGTGACCACTGGGTCTTGGGGTTGAGCTCCACTTTGGCTCCCCGCTCAGTGGGGAGCCTGCTTCTCCCTCTCTCTCTGCCCCTTCCCCCTGCTCATGCTGTCTCTCTCAAATAGATAGAATCTTTTATTTATTTTTTGAAAAGATTTTATTTATTTATTTGAGAGAATAAGAGAGCGCGTGAATGAGCCCGATGAGGGCTCTATCCTGGGATTCCAGGATCATGACCTGAGCCAAAGGCAGATGCTTAACTGACTGATCCACCCTGCAGCCCCTAGATAAAATCTTTTAAAAAAAGAAAAGAAAAGAAAAAGAATTATCTGGAACAAGTACTTAACTATAGAAACTTCAACAGCCCTACTCTTCCCACTGCCATTGTACCAGGGAAGGTTTTCTGGGTAGAGGCTTTTGGGAGGGAGAGGACAGGGTAGGCAGGGAGCAGATAGGCTGCTGGACTAGAGAACTGTCCTGCAAAGGCCCAGGGGCTGGGGTTTCTGAGCAGGGAGGGAGTGGGAAGCCCAGTTTAACTGGTGATATCAACTCTAAATAAGGTCTTTGAGTGGCAGGATGGAGGTGCAGAGGGCTTGCTAGAGGAACCCAAGAAGGAGCCAGCAACAGCACCCGAGTGATATAAGAGTGTGGGAGCACTCCTGCTGCAGAACTGGGGGAGAAGGTGTTCTGGAACCAGAAGGAGCAAAGGTCTGAAAGTGTGAAGGTGTATTGCCCAGAGAATGGACTAATACGGCTGGAGGGGCGAGAAGGGGCTGGAAGGGCAGGGCCTGAAGCTGGGAGGAAGGACAAACGGGGTCCATGCCTGGTGCTCGGCTGAGGGGTTTGGTGCGCACTCTGAAGTCAGTAGAGGGTTCAGTCTGTTTCAGATGGAAGGAAGCCCCTGGGCAGCCATCCAGAAGAAAGTTTAGAAGGAGAGGGCAGGGAGTCCAAACATGGGGCCAGCCATGGTGGGAGATGTGAGAGCTGCGTGTCATTTCAGTGTCCGGGGGACTCCGTTGCCAGCTAGATGGGAGGCGGCTGTGAGGGGCAGAGCAGTATGGGGCCCCCACGGTTTCTAGCTGGATGAATGGATTCTGGAGGGAGAAGGCAGAGATGTTTCCTCTTGCTGTGTCAAGTCTGAGGTCTTGGTGGGTATCTATGGGGCCCTAAGGAATGTCACCTAGATTCTTCAATCTCCCCCTAAGAGTCTTAGGGGTCATGAAAAGCGTGGCTCAGGTTGAAGTTGGGTCTGCTGTGGGGGGCTCTCAAGAAGGACCTGAAGAGGCAGGTGACCTTGCCTGGGGCAGTTTCTAAGTGGTGGCTGTGGGGTAGGGGTAGGGGGTACAGGGGCAGGGCCCTGGGGGTCCTCCCTCTATGGGCCAAAGCTGCCCCAGGACAGGTCAGAGGGGTCCGAGGTCAGGCTCGGATGGTGTGGGAAGCTGTGGTGGTTTCAGTGATGGTGAGCTCAGTTCCCCAAAGCCTCTGCAGACCCCCTGGAAGGTCAGGTAGGGCCAGGATGGGGTGCTCTCCACTCTGGGCACAGCTGGCAGCTTGGGACTTGCACTGCTGTCCTTGGAGTCCCTCAAGCTCACTGGGTTGTTTTGGGCCCCAGAGAGCATCTCTCCCTGACTCCACTCTTCCCAGCCTGAAGCATCTAGCCAGCCCTCTTAAAAGCCAAGTCAGAGCGTGCCCTAGGGTCCTGCCCCAGCCCCTTGCCCCCTTCTAGCAAGTCTTAAAAGTCCTACCCTCAGACCAGCCCAGTGAGGGAGATGCTGGGTGGGCTCCATGCCGCTTTCACACTAAAGAGACAGATATGGACCCTTGTCCCACATTGCAGAGAGGGACTCCCTCCTGTACCATGTGAGCCACAGCGGGGAGGCAGGACTGTGACCTCCAGACGGATACCCTGGGCTTGCTAGAGTGGGTGCAGAGACCCTGCCCCAGGTCAGTCTCTCAGGCTGGCTTTCAGACACCTGCCCCACTCAAGGTGCTCTTGGTTCCAGGCTGCATCCCAGAGTCCCTGGGAGCAGCCATGAAGGTGAGGGAGGGCAGGGAAGGGAAGGAGTGTGTCCTGGTGTGGAGTGCACTGGTGGGGCCGAAGGACGTCATGGAGACCTAGCCCTGGCTGGGTGTGCAGTGACCTCTGGGAGATAGCCTGACCTTCGGAACCCTCTGAAAAGTGGGGGATAGGGTAACCCCTCCCTCCCTTTCTCCGGTCCACTGTGCCCAGGAGTTGAAGTCCATACCTAATGACTCCAAGGTGGCTCGAGTTGTGAGAAGAGGGCAAGGCAGAGTGGGCTGCCCTGCCCTCACCTCGATTCCCTGCCCTAAAGCCTCGCCCTGAAATGTGTGGAACACGTGTACCTCCCCAGCGCAGCTCATCTCAGGCACGTAGGAGGCAGAAGCCAGTCAACCTTGCTCACCTTCCCAAGGGGTGAGTGGCTGATGGCCTGGCAACTCCCAGAGGTGTGGGGTTTATTTATTTATTATTTTTTAAAAAAGATTTTATTTATTTATTTGACAGACAGAGATCACAAGTAGGCAGAGAGGCAGGCAGAGAGAGAGAGGAGGAAGCAGGCTCCCCGGTAAGCAGAGAGCCCGACGAGGGACTCGATCCCAGGACCCTGAGATCATGACCTGAACCGAAGGCAGCGGCTTAACCCACTGAGCCACCCAGGCACCTGAGGTGTGTGGTTTAAAAGAGGATGTCTGTGAACCAGATTGGTCTTTGGTTGCTGAAATTCCAGGCAGCCTTAACGAAGTGAAGCAATTGTGTTTCTTTCTGGGGAAGAGGCAAAGGGTAGCCATAGGCTAGTTCTCTCTACTTGGTGTCCCCAGGGAGATGGGTACCCCCCCCCCCCAAAATGCTGTGTTCCCAGCCTAGGGGAGGAGGTGGTGGTAGGAAGGGATCCCAGCCTGCCCCAGGGGCTACAGACAGCATCAGAAGTAGGGCCAAGAGGAAACATGGAGGGGCTGCTGGAAAGAAGGGGGTGGGGAGGAGAGCTTCAGAGCTGGAAAAGTGATTAGCAGCTCTGAGGAAACTGGAGCCAGCCCTGGCAGCCCTGAGGGCAGCGCGGGGAGAAGAAGCTGTTACTCACAGAGGGCACACCAAGATGGCGGTTTGGCCAGCCACCTCCCCCAAAGGCCGCCAGATCACAGCAGGGACAGGCAGGTCCCCAGGCCCGGGAGATGGATGCCCCCCTCAAGGAGATTGGGGGTGGGCCTGAAGCTGCAGATAACGCGTTGGGAGCCTGTGTCCTGGGTCTAGCTCCTGGCTCCCCAGGACCTCCTGCAAGAGTGGGGGCAGCCCAGCAGCATCCCCCCAACCTCCTGGGGTAGTAGATGGGCTGTTTGATCAGTGAGTGTGTAAATTGGGATTTTATGGATCGCTTATTCACTGCTGGAGCTGGGGCCCCCAAATTCCTCTGTGCCCCAGAATGCTTAATCTACTCCTGAGCTTTCCCCTGAGAGGGGAGGGAGGAAAGCTCCCCACAGGCCCCCATCCCTCCTGCTGTGTCTCCTCCCAAGGCCCCAGGCTTTGTCATTGCGGGTTGAGCGGTTCAAATGTGCTAATACACTCCCTGGGGGCCCCTGGCCAGTGGGACTTACCCTTCGTTGCTGTGATTGGTCAGAGAGATGAGCTGGGGTGGGGGGGGTGGGGGTGTCATGGCAGCAGCTGGGAGTGTGTGTGTGTGTGTGTGTGTGTGTGTGCGCGCGTGCGCATGTGTGTGTGTGTGTGCATGTGCATGTGTGCCTGTTTGAGGGGAGAGGAGTGTGGGGGGGTGTCCATCCTGCTCAGACCACTGGGCAGAGACAAAAGATCTTCATCTAGCCTGGACAGAGGATTAAGTCCAGAACAAGCTACCTGTCAGGCTGGTTGGGGAGCACACCTGTCCATCTTTTCATCCTCTTATTACTTCTTGACATGGTGGGGACTTACTCCGCACGTGCTGAATGGCTGGATGGATGAGTGACCACGTGAGTGACTGCATTTTTAACTGGGGCGGCGTCTGCTGGAATAATCCAGCACCTACAGACTCCTAAACCTCCCCCTAAGATTCCTGAGTATCCTCCCCCTTCCCTGAAATTTGCTCTAGGCCAGGCCTGGCAGACACAGGCCGGATATTGGGGACTGGCCAGGCCTCGGGGGACACAGCTGTGACACCCAGATTCTGTTGCCATTTGAGAGTGCTTTCACAGTGGTCACGTTTCCTGCAGCCGGCCCCATCTGTCCTTGGGATTTGGTGAGGATGAGGATGGTGGGGGAGGGGGAGGGGTGTTGAGCAGCTGATGGGGGTGAGGGGGGTGGGAGGGGAAGGCAGCCCAGACCCGAAGGGCCAGTTGACAAACTGTCCTGTCCTACCATCCTCTTCTTTTCAGCCTGCCCCTGCTCTCCTGCCTCGAGGTTGAGGGCAGGGGGCCAGGCTGGGCTGGTGGGAGGGGGTGGTCCAGCTAGTCTGCAGAAGCTGGAGCCCTGCCTAGCGAGAAAACTTCCTAGGAGTCCTAAGGAAAGGACTCTTGAGTCCCAGCGAAGTTTACCTGGAGACCCCAGGAAGGGAGGCTCCATTCCAAGTTCAAGAGAAAGCTTTGGAGCTAGAAGAGAAAGCTTCTAGCTGCAGTGGGAGGCACCCTGGCAGAATGGAGCCCTGGTTGGGGTTAGAGCAGCTCTGTCCAATAGGACTTTCTGTGATGTTGGGAATGTTCTGTGTCTGCGCTGTTCCATACCGCAGCCACCACCACATGGGACTGCGGGGCACTTAGAGGGTGGCAGGTAGCCCTACAGAAACTGAACTTTTAACCTAACTTTCATAATACGTTTTTATTTTTAGTAATTGGGAAATAATAAATTATTTACATTTTAAAATCAGTTGTATATTTCAATGAACTTGAATTTGAATAGCCACCTGTGGCTAACGGCTATGATGTGGACAGCCCTGGACTCCAGGCTCTGTTCAGGCCCTGAAGCCAAGCTCTTGGGTGCAGATCCCTTCCTGGCTGAGTGAGCCTTGGTCAGGGCTCCTTCGGGCATGAGAGGCTCGCTCTCCCCAACCTGCCAGGCCTCCACAGTCCCAGGGTGGATCCCGTGTGGTTAGGGAATCGTCTGCTCCTGGACATGGCTGCACTGCCCTTAAGAGGTCCTGGGACACGAGGGGGCCAAACCGACACACTGCCTGACAGATTAACAGCCCAGGGTGGGAAAGGAGTGGCTGTACAGAACTCTATACTTTGAGGCATCTTCAGAACTTCCTTGGGGGTGTCAGTCCTAGAAGGCTTCCTGGAAGAGGAAGCTGTGGGGCAATCTTGGGCTGGCTCTGAGCAATGAGCCAGGAATGGATAGAAAGGCTGCCTGGAAGCCCTGTGTTTGGTGCCCAGGCACCTTGGCCAAGGCTGGGGTAGGGAGGGTCGGCAGGATGGGCTGAAGAGTCCCAGTTTCCCCTCTTACTAGCTGTTATAACCTTGAGAGAATCACTCCCTCTCTCTGAGCCTCCATTTTATCTCCTGTAAAATGGGGAGAATATGCTTGTCTGGCAGGGAAGATGTGAGGATGAAACCAAATGGTAGCCCATGGAAGTTCTCTGCAAACATGAGAAGGCTGGGAGAAAGGCATGGGTTATCTTCAAGGGTGCTGGGCCCCTGGACTGGCCTCTCCAGAAGACAACAGATGGTCAAGGCTTGTCTGTGGCCCTGACCCTCGGACACAGGCAGGGATTTCTGCACTCTCCCCTCCCCCCCCAGCGTGTGTGTGCGCACACACACACACACACACAGCCCAGATGGGGGCTGCTTGGCTAGCCCTCTCCACCCCCCCAGGCTGACCTCCTCCTGTTTGGCATTTGACATATGAGGAGTCCAGGGCCAGGGCACACCCCCCACACACCTCCCACCCCAGAGAGAGGCCAGACTGGCGGGAGGCCTCACTACCTCCAGGAAGCAGGATCCCAAGGGTCCTAATCTCTTTGCCATGTGTCCTGTGGCCTTTGATGGGAATTCCAGCGCCCCTTTTGTCCTCTCCCAGAGGCCTAACAAGGGGAAGAAAGAAGAAGGGGGATTAAAAAAAAAAGGCCAGGTGGGGGTCCCTGGGGGCTGGGCTGGGTGCCCTTCATGTCCAGCCAGATCAGGGCTAGACGGTTTCTGCTGGTGTTCACAGATGCAAACTGCCCCTCCAGACACCCTTCCCCATGCACTCCCGAGGGAACCCCCTGGCTCTGCCTCTTGCCACCCCCACTATCTCGTGTGGGCTCACATTTAGTCACCCTTGTTTTATTTGGATGCAGGGGCAATTTCCAGCCTCTTGGCCCTTCTGTCGGCCCAAACATCCATCCATCCACCCATTCTTTTTTTTTTTTTAAAGATTTTATTTATGTATTTGACAGACAGAGATCACAAGTAGGCAGAGAGGCAGGCAGAGAGAGAGAGAGAGGGAGGAAGCAGGCTCCCCACGGAGCAGAGAGCCCAACGCGGGGCTCGATCCCAGGACCCTGAGATCCTGACCTGAGCCGAAGGCAGAGGCTTTAACCCACTGAGCCACCCAGGAGCCCCCATCCATCCATTCTACAGTCCATTAAAAGTTTACTGTGTGCCAGGCACTGTCCTAGGTGCTTGGGATAGGATGGGGAGCAAAACCAGAGAATGGAAGAGGAGGAAAGAGGCAACTTTTAAACCTTTGTTTCCCGGACCTCATGGAACTTTCTAGTTGGTACTAGACACCAAAGCAACCCCTATGCAGATGAGGAGGAGTGCTTCAGAGAGCTACAGGTGGAGGGGCCAGTGCGTGCTCAAGTGCCAAGTGCCAAGTGAACAGAGTGGGGGGGTTGTGGGCTGGGGGAAACGCAGACAAAATAAGTGTTTAATAGACTGTAGAATGGCAAGAGAGCTAAGGGGAAGCAGATCATTAGAACCTGGTGGGCCACTGTGAGGACGCTGGTATTTGTTTTTTTTTTAAATGTATTTAAGTCATCTCTATACCCAGCATTGGGCTCAAACTTACCACCCCGAAACTTACCACCCCGAGATCAAGAGTCGCATGCTCCACTGACTGAGCCAGCCAGGCTCCTGGGACCTTGGCCTTTTTTTCTTTTTTTTTTTAAGATTTTATTTATTTTGTGAGAGAGAGAAAGAGAGAGCGTGTGCAAGTACATGCGTATGGGGGGGCAGGGAGGGTCAGCAGGAAAGGAAGAGGGAGAACCTCAAGCAGACTCTGTTGATCCTTGGAGCCTGACTCAGGGCTGGATCCCAGTACCCTGAGATTATGATCTGAGCCAAAATCAAGAGTTGGTCGCCTGGCTGGCTGAGCCAGCCAGGTGCCCCAGGACATTGGCTTTTACTCTGAGAACAGAGTGGGAGACAAGGGTGGAAATGGGAGGTTGGGACAGGAGGCTGCAGTAAGCATTCAGCTAAGAGACGGTTGCATTCTGGATAGATTTTGAAGTCAGGGCCAGCCTGATTTGCTGGCAAGAGGTATGAGGTTCCAAGAGTTTCTGGCCTGAGCAACGAGGAAGAATGAAACTGCCATTTCCTGAGATGCGGAAGTTAGTGGTTGGGGGGGATGGGGAGGTAGGGGGTTGGGGAGGTGGATCAGGATTGAGTGAGGAAGTCAGAGGTTTGATTTTGGGGCATGTCATTATACCAATTAAATATTCCGGTGGAGGAGTGCCTGGGTGGCTCAGTCGTTGGGCGTCTGCCTTCTGCTCGGGTCATGATCCCAGGGTCCTGGGATCGAGCCCTGCATCGGGCTTCCTGCTATGTGGGAAGCCTGCTTCTCCTCCCTCTCCCACTCCCCCCGCTTGTGTTCCCTCTCTCGCTGTGTCTCTCTCTGTCGAATGAATAAATGAAATCTTTAAAATAAGTAAGTAAATACATATATATCTCTAAATATTCAGATGGAGGTGTTGGGAAGAAGGTTGAATGTACCAGTGGGGAGTGCAGGGGAGACTTCTAGGCTGGAGAATCATGTTTAGGAATCCTCAGTGCTACCGACCCCAGTCAAGGGCACAAGACTGGATGGAATTAATGTGGAGAGAAGGCTCTGAGAACAGAGAACAGAGCCTCCTGGGCTCTCCAAGTCGGGGAGGGTCGGTGGTGAAAGAAGGGCAGTGAGTTGCCCCGTAAAGAAGTTTCAGGGAGTGTGATGGGCTGAGGCTCGCGTTGCCAAGCTGAGGGCTGACAACCGGTTTAATGAGGAGGCTGTGCACGCAGGCACCTGCATTTCTGGGTGTGAGAGCCCGGTTGGAGGGGGTGCAAGAGAGAGCCAAATGGGGAATTAGAAATTGGAGCACAGGCAACTTTTCACCTGTTGTGGTTTTGTTCTGGGAAAAGGAATCAGAGAGCAATGGGATATAGCTGGAGGAAGATCAAGAGATAATTGTGAGCTTTTGTCCCCCTCTAGAATGGGAGAAATACCAGCATGTTTGTGTGATCACTATTGGGAGAACCGGCTAAGAAGAAAAGGGGAGAATGGAGGGAACCCTGGCCTGGAGCATTGAAAGGGGATGGAATCAGCACCAAGGAGGAGGAAAGTCCTCTGTTCTTGCTGCCAAGATGGAGCTTGTCCAGTTCGCCCAAGAAAGCAAAGCGTCCTTAGGACCGGAGTGGCCAGGGAGGTGGCATGGAAGAGGCAGGCCCCACATGGCCCTGAAGGATGAGAGAGGGCTGGTTGGCAGAGGGAAGACATTTCTGATGGGCAGAACTGTGTGAGCAACCCTCTGGAGGCCCGAACGAGCACAGCTGGTTTTTTCTAGGCTTCTTCAGGCCCTGTGGATGGAGAGGAAATCCGGCTTGCACTAAGGGGTTGGAGGGATCAGATTAGTCTGTGATGTTCGCAGATAGTAAACAGATAGGACAAGCAACTTGCCCTGAGACACGAAGGGAATCACCCCAACAAGAACACCCCTGTCTGTCCTGACCATTGCCACTCCTCCAGCCCATGGCATGCACCCCAGTCCTTAACTTTTCTTTATTTTCTTTTCTAGTAGGCTCCCCACCCAGTGTGGGACCAATGCAGGGCTTCAACTCACGACCCTGAGATCAAGACCTGAGCCCATGTCAAGAGTCGGACACTCAACCGACCGAGCTCAACCCAGCTGCCCCCAGTCCTCTTTTCTATGGCCCTCCCCTCGCTCTTGCCAGCTACAAGTTCTTTACCATTCTCCAGTCTAAGATTGAGGCTGGGGACAGGGTGGGAGAGTTCAGATCTTAGGAGCTGTTCCCAGCTCCCCAGTTTACATCCTTGCCTGACCACAGCCTCCAGAGGCAGGAAAAGCATCTGCCAGGGGGAGGGGGCCCCTTCGCACCCTGAATCTCCTCCCTCGGACTTAGTGTTATGGTCTGTAAATACCATCTACTTAGGTGGGAGCTTGTGGGCAGTAATGAGGGCTGAGCTGGATATGCCAGTGCTCCCTGCTCAGCTCGGGTCCTCCTCACTCCTCCCCACTGGCCTCAAGTCTCCGGGCCCTCCCACCTCGGACAGGCATATTAGGTGCTGTAGTGATCCCCTCGCCCAAATGCAGCCTCCCCTGACTCTGAATTCCAGAATTCCTTCTTCCTTTTCTCTCTCTTTTCCTCCCTCCCTCCTGCTTGGACCTTCTCTCTCCTAGGATAGAACCCCCAAGGATGGGTCTCAGTTCCACGTCTCTAACTGCACACCAGTGTTCTGAGAGTGTCTGCCGGCTGCTGGGCAACAAGACTGGCGCCCCTGCAGAGAATGGCATCTCGCCACAGGAAGTCTTGCAGCTACCCCTCTGGCCTCTGGCTCATCCCCTAAACATTTATTGAGCCCTGCCCATGAACTGTTTAATGTTTAAATATAAACATTTATAGGCCCTGTGCCAGGTCCCGGGGGGTCCCCCAGGCAGGGTTCTGGGGGTCCAGCCATGTTGGGGTCTGCTCTCTGGCCTGTGCTAGGGCAGAGCCTACTGTGTGGTGGATGCAAGGCTGTGGCAGGGGACCAGTCCTCGGCTCCTCTCAACACCCCTCCCTCTCCTCTCCTCTCTCGAAGTAACAGGGGTTGGCACGAGGGGGCAGGGCCCACTGGATGGGGTTGGGGGGGAGTGGACGAGTGGACAGCCCTGTTCAAGCTCTGCCAGGCGGCCAGAGACCCTCAGGGCAGCAGTTGTGAGCAGCAGACAAAAAGCCTGGGACAAAAGGGCTGTGGGAGCCATGGTGAATAGATTAATGAGATTTCCATAGGCGGCCAACAATGGGATTCTCCACTCCGGCCCCTTTGTCCCTGGCTGAGATAATGGTGCCCTGAGGAGCTTACCCAGGAGGGCGGCCTTGCCCCTTCTCCACTCAGGTCTGCAGCCACAACGCAGCTGCCCCTCCCATGTGCTGCCCCCAGCCCTGGGCAGGGGTAATGGCATTCGGAATCCGAGAATTTCTGTAAGATCCTGAAGGAGCATTCGGGACCTCCTTAAGGAGTTGGAGGCGGGTGCTGGCCCTGCGTGCTTGGGATCCCCTCCCACTGCATCTTGTATAAAACTGACTGGAAAGGGTTCCTAGAGAGAGAGAGAAGTTGGCTGTCCACCACCTGAATCCACTGTCCTTTGACACCTGAAGAAACTGAGGCTTAGAGAGGTTAGGTGTCTTGCCTGCAGTCACTATGACTGCAGAGGGGGTCTGTGGCCCTGGGACTCTGGGGCAGGGGTGGAAGAAGAGTGCCTACAGGCCTGTATGAGGGGAAAACATCCTCCCCGCCTGTCTTTCCGTCATCCTCACACTCCATGGCCACATGCCCCACTTCTGACAGCACGTGTGGGGGTTTCCACAGGTCAACCAGCTCTGTCCCACCAGCTGGGGGTCCTACCAACCAAACTCAGTTATCTGCCAGCAGGTAGCATCAGATCCCACAGGGTAAGGGTTCAGTCCCACAAAACTGCCCCAGTGCACATGCTGATCAATTGTCCAGGCTCTCGCCTGTGCTTCTGATAGATGGCTAAAACCCCATGACCCCTCCTTGGGTTTGATTAATTTGTCAGAGGGGCTCACAGAACTCAATAAACCAGTTTACTTACTAGATCACCAGGTTATTCTAAAAGGGTGCAACTCAGGAATGGCCAGATGGAAGAAACGCACATGGTAAGGTATGGGAAGGGGTGTGGAGCTTCTGGGCCCTTCAGCATGTCCAGGTGTTTGCCAACCCCAGAGCTCTCTAAACCCTGTCCTTTTGGGGTTTTGTGGAGGCTTCATTATATAACCATGATTGATTAAGTCACTGGGTATTGGTGATTGAATTCAACCTCTACCCCTCTCCCCTGTGAAGTGCGTGTGAAGTGTGACTGAAAATTCCAACCCTTTAGTCAAGGCTGGTTCCTCTGGCAACCAGCCTCCATCCTTAGATTATAGGGGCTTTTCCAAAAATCACCACATTAACAAGCTCAGGTGCAGTGGAAGGACTTGTTGTGAATAACCCACCCACTTCACCTTTGTGGTTCCAAAGCAGTTTCAGGGACTGAGGACAAGAGACCATAGGGAAAGATGCCCCCATTGCTCTTACACTTAGGACATTTTAAGGGTTTTGGGAGCTGTGAGCCAGGAAGAGCAGACAAAGACTAAACATGTTTCTTATAAATCATACTCTCCCAGCCTGTGTCCGGCCCAATGCACCGAGTGTCCTGGGCACTGCCGACAGGGATGGAAACAGGTACACTGAGTGTTTTGGGCATTTGTGAAGACAGATCACTTCTGTCATCCATCCTGGAAGACTTCCTAAAAACAAAGGGCGGAGTGTTGCTTAAGGGATCCTTTACTCACCCTTCCATCCAGTAATTCTTGCCATTAGTATTCGTCACCGTGAGCTCGAAGGCTGTGCTTTGTGGTCGAAGTCAAGTGGAGTTCCAGCCTCCTACGTGTGGGAGGGCCCTTGGCTTTCATGGGTCTGCAGAGAAAGAGCTTCATCAGGACCCTGACCTTGCTTCCCAAACAGTGCAGCTGCAGAGAATTGTTTTTTTCTCCAGTGTCCTCCCCAGACCCAGGGAAAGTCGCAGACTTAAGTAAAGACCAGTCTGGGGACCTTGCCTTGCCCTCCTTAGCTGATGCTAAGGCACTGGAGTGTGGCCTATAAAGCAGAGAGGAGGCCTCCTCTGGGTACAGGAGGCTGAATTGCAGGAGCTTGTGGGCTGTAACTGGCCTGGGGTTGGGGGCAGGGAGACAGCACCGTCTTCCCTCTGCCCTTCCCTGCCCCAGCCTGCGTGTCTGTAAGGGAGAGAAGGCAAGGTTGTGGTGGGCATGGGTGTGTCAGAGGCACCCAGCAGAGGCGGCACCACAAGCTTGAGACGAGCGTGTATATGTTCACGCACACACACACATGCACACATGTGGCCTGCAGCTGTGCACATCTGTGCGTGTTCCCAGCGGTGGGGGCGTGCAGGCGGCTGTGTCCTCAGGTTCATGTAGGCCCGCATTCTCAGCCCATGTGCAGGTCAGGCAACTTATCCTCCTGCCCTCTCCTGCAAACTTCTGTCCTCTCCTTTCCCTTGGGTTGGTTGCTTGAGTCTGCTCTTGTGGCAGCGTGGTTGTGGCCAGACCTTTGTTCTTTCCCTAGGAAGGGGTGAGAGGAAGTCTCCAGATGCAGCCTATGTGACTAAGTTCAGTAGAACTTGCTGACCTGGTCCCCTGCTCCCCAGTGAGTGGTCTAAAGGACCTCTAGCAGAAGCCACTGGGAGAAGGGGCAGAGAGATGGGCTGGTAGCTGGTGGGGGGACGTAGGGTCTAGGAGGTCTTTTCGGAGGTGGGAAAGAATTGAGCTTGCTGTGGAGAGGAAAGTGGGACACAACAGTAGGGGTGGAATAGTTAATGGATGGGGCAAGGTCCCAGCCTGGGCTGGGCTGGGGTCAAGGGCTGGGGTGGATGGCCCCTCAGGTCTACTGGGCTGCAAAGCAGAGAGAGATAAGGGTGAAAACGGAAGGCCAGAAGTGAGGGAGCTGTGCCCCTGACTAAAATGGGCAGCTAATTACCTGGAATGGAAGGGCCAGTATCTGAGGGGATGGAGGGGAGACTGAGTGGGCGGTGTGAGCTTCCAAGGACAGGGCCCCTCGAAGGAGCAGAGCGGCTGGGGACTGCCTGAAAGGGGCTAATCCCGGAGTAGGGAGTAGGAGAGCGGGCCTTAGGTTGGGCTGGATGTTTGGAGAGAGCCCAGCGGCCAAAGCAGGAGCTGAGTGCTAGGGGCAGGGAGGATACCAGGTGACAGAGACGAGGGGGAGCAGAGGGTCTGGCAGGGGCTGAGGAAGTATGTGGGTAAGTCCAGATCCAGAGCTTTCCTTGTGTCCTTCTGGGAGGGTCATGCTTTTTTTCCCAGAGTGCTAGGAGAAAGTATGATCAAGGTCAAATCTCTCTTCTCCATATTAAGGAGCCAAAGCACAGATAATAGTAAATAGAAAAAACAAAACGGGTTTGGGGTCCATGTCGCAACACAGTATTTGCATTTGTAGAACTTTTGTTTTAGATTTGAGAGAGAGAGAATGAATGAATGAGTACCGGGTCGGGGAGAGGGAGAGAGAATCTCAAGCCGACTGCCACTGAGCGTAGAAAGCAACGTGGGGCCTAGTCTCAGGACCCTGAGATCATGACCCAATCAAGAATCAGGTACTCCAAATCTGTAGAACTCTGATGTTATCTCACATAACCCGGCAAACCAGGACCACTTGTAGTTTCCGAAGTCCTGGGAAATTAACCCCGGGTGACGTTAGGTAATGCCTCTGTTCTGTGGAGACCCCTCTCAGCATGAGCTGGAGAGCTGCATACCCGCCCTCCACAGACCGCACACTCCGGTCTATTGTCTCTGCTCTGAACCTCTTGCCTCTGGTGGCCAGGATCACCTCTCAGACGGGAGATGAAACCTCAAAGAACGCTACTTCCCTTTTTAGGTTTAGTGTCTATGTGGCTTATGCCCCCCTTAAGGCAGTGGAGATGAGAATACAGTTTTATGTTCAAAGAGTGTCCCCTCCCACAGGCAGCAGGTCACAGCCATAGGAGGTAGTGAGGTCAACAGAGGTGGTGCTATCAACAAGCTGCTGCAAGTGAGGACAAATATGGAGAACCCCAGAAGCCACTTGATCTGCTGCCTGCCTCTTCTGCCACTCCCCCCATACACACCCACTTCCAAGGCTCCAGTGACCCAGCATTTCTTAGCACTCCTGCCAGGCTCGCAATGTATGGTCATGCAGGTTGCACACTGAACATGAGCCCTTCTAAAGGGGGACGATTCACCCGACAAACGCAGTAGATTTGAAGATTTATTAAGACAGTTTTCCAGAAGGTGGCAGTAAAGGGTCTTGAAGGAATAAGGAGGGCATGGGAGCTAGCACAGCCCTGGCTTTCTGAACCGCATGTGTTGGAACCTGCTAGCCTAGCAGGGCCCCCACCCAACTTGGCCCCTCACCTTTCAAGGTCCAGTAAAGACACCACCTCCCTGCTGAGCTCTTCTCAAGCAGACAGGGCACATTTCCCTGAGCTCCAGAGCCTCTGCCACACCTTTCTATGTTCCCACTTTACAAACTCACAAATGATGCTATCTGTCCCTTCCACTTGTCTAAAGCATCATATTGCCTTTCAGTCTGCCCCCTTGCCTAGCACAACGCTTACTATTTGCTCAATAAAAATTTGAAGAATACTGACCCTCTGAGTTTAATGTATCTTATCAAAAGCTTAGGTTTGAGAAATAATCATTTGCAAAAATCCTCTCAGGCATGCCATAGGCCCATTTAGTCTTTAAGATTTAATCCTCAGAGCAGGCCAACCCATTGGAGCCATGTGCCTGCAACAGTGTTGTTCCCCAAACCCTGAATCCCCAAACCAGTGTTTGGCTCATGTTTTGGCTGGTGCTCAAGGCTAGTGTAAGAAACTTCTGTGGAACGTTTCTGCCATGTTTCTGGCATGGCTGTCTAAGAGGTTATGGTTCATTACATCTCACAGGCCTGCTTCCTGAAGTCTGTGGAAAAAAGTTCCAAGATTTCTACGCCAGAATATTTTTGCTTCTTTTGAGTAGGGTGGTGTTTTTTATTTTGCAAAGTGAGCTATGTGGTCACTGGGAAGCTCAGAAACAAATCTGTGACCCACTTTCTACTTTCTTTTCCCCATCTTCTCCAGAATAGGATTTGTCCCTTCTAAATCACAGTTCTGTATTGTGGTGAAACACATCCGGGCATATAGCCAGCATGTACAGATGGGGGTCTGGAACCCAGGTGCTCTGACTTCATCAGGCAGAGACTGAAAGGAACGAGGTGGACCGAAGTCAGTGCTTCTGGGTCAGTCCCTGGGGTCTCCCAGGGACCATGAGGCACTGCCCCCACACACTGGAGTCTCTGACTTCAGGCCTAAAGGGGCCCCTGGAATCTTGGGGAGGGCTGCAGGGAACAGTGCAGGTAGGACTATTAAACTCCAGGGCCATTCATCTTTCTGCAAACCTAGTATATCTAATGCCTAGCACACAGTGGATGTGCAGCAAACAGGTCTGCTTCCCTCATCCCTGACCCCTAAACTACATTAGGTCTGAAAGCAGGGACCAGGTGTTGTAGAGGACAGGGCTTGTGTGGCTGGGACGAAATCATCATCCAATTGCCTCTTGAGGTGAAGTCAGGGTCAACCATATTGTTTCCAGAACTCTCTAAGGAGTATTTTCACACAGTTTTAATCCTGGGACGTGCGGGCCAAGGCAAGTACTGTGTAAGTGGTGCCTGCAGAGAGGAGGCCCTGGAGGGTGGCATGGGGGTGGTGGGTGGTGGAAACCGGCCTGGGCCAAGCTACCATCTAAGCGGACTGGCCTGGGGCTGGCGGCTGGTGGGCCCTCAGAGGCCCTGCATGACCCCTCTAGCCGCTTCTCCCCTTCTCGCCCACAGCTCTGTCGAAGATGCACTGGACACCGGAACACGCCCAGCCCCTCAACCAGTGGCCAGAGCAGCACCTGGATGTCTCCTCCACCACCCCGTCACCAGCCCACAAGTTGGAGCTGCCCCCAGGAGGTCGCCAGCGCTGCCACTATGCTTGGGCACACGACGACATCTCTGCCCTCACAGCCTCCAACCTCCTCAAGCGCTACGCAGAGAAGTACTCAGGGGTCCTGGACTCACCCTACGAGCGCCCTGCGCTGGGCGGCTATGGCGACGCCGCCTTCCTCAACGGCGCCAAGGGGGACCCCGAGCCCTGGCCAGGGCCGGAGCCCCCCTACTCCTTGGCCTCCCTCCATGAGGGGCTCCCGGGAACCAAGTCCGGCAGCGGGGGCGGCTCCGGGGGCCTCGGAGGCTCCCCGGTTTTAGCCGGGAACCTGCCTGAACCCCTCTATGCCGGCAATGCGTGCGGAGGCCCGTCGGTGGCACCCGAGTACGGGGCGGGCTACGGCGGGGGGTACCTGCCCCCCGGCTACTGCACACAGACCGGCACCGCGCTGCCCCCGCCGCCCCCCGCCGCGCTCCTGCAGCCCCCACCTCCGCCGGGCTACGGCCCCTCGGGGCCTCTGTACAACTACCCCGCGGGGGGCTACGCCGCGCAGCCAGGCTACGCTGCCCTCCCGCCGCCGCCGCCCGCCCCGCCGCCGGCCCCCTACCTGACCTCCGGCCTGGCTGTGCCCGCGCCCGCGCCGCCCCGGCCGGCGCCCACCTCCTACAGCTTCCAGGCGGCCGAGGCCGGGGTGTCGCTGAAGCGCAAGGCGGCCGACGAGGGCGCGGAGGGCCGCTACCGCAAATATATCTACGAGCCAGCCAAGGCCCCGGCGGCCGACGGCGCCTCCTACCCCAACACCGACAACGGCGAGTGTCGGGGCAACGGGTTCCGGCCGAAGCCTCCGGGGGCCGTGGAGGAGACGTCGGGCAAGTACGGTGGAGGCGTCCCCCTGAAAGTCCTGGGCTCCCCCGTCTATGGCCCACAACTCGAGCCCTTTGAAAAGTTCCCGGAGCGCGCCCCGGCGCCGGCTCCCCGCGGGGGCTTCGCGATGCCGTCGGGAGAGGCCCCCAAAGGCGTGGACCCGGGGGCCCTGGAGCTGGTGACAAGCAAGATGCTAGACTGTGGGCCCCCGGTGCAGTGGGCAGACGTGGCAGGCCAGGGCGCGCTCAAGGCGGCGCTGGAGGAAGAGCTGGTGTGGCCCCTGCTCAGGCCGCCCGCCTACCCCGGCAGCCCGCGCCCGCCGCGGACCGTGCTGCTCTTCGGGCCGCGGGGCGCGGGCAAAGCGTTGCTGGGCCGCTGTCTGGCCACGCAGCTGGGCGCCACGCTCTTGCGCCTGCGCGGCACGACGCTAGCCGCGCCGGGCGCCGCCGAGGGCGCGCACCTCCTCCAGGCCGCCTTCGCGGCTGCACGCTGCCGTCCGCCCTCTGTGCTCCTCATCAGCGAGCTGGAAGCGCTGCTGCTCCCGGCTCGGGACGACGGCGTCCCCGCTGCGGCAGGCGCGCTGCAGGTGCCGCTCTTGGCTTGTCTGGACGGCGGCGGCGGCGGCGCAGGGGCCGACGGCGTGCTGGTCGTGGGCACCACCTCGCGGCCCGCGGCTCTGGACGAGGCCACGCGGCGGCGCTTCGCTCTCCGCTTGTACGTGGCGCTGCCCGACGGGCCTGCCCGCGGGCAGATCCTGCAGCGGGCGCTGGCCCAGCAGGGCTGCGCGCTGAACGAGCGGGAGCTCGCTGCCCTGGTGCAGGGCACCCAGGGCTTCTCCGGGGGCGAGCTGGGGCAGCTGTGCCAGCAGGCAGCGGCCGGGGCGGGCCTCCCGGGGCTGCAGCGGCCCCTCTCCTACAAGGACTTGGAGGCAGCGCTCGCCAAGGTGGGGCCTAGGGCCTCCCCCAAGGACCTGGACTCATACGTGGAATGGGACAAAATGTACGGCTCTGGACACTGACGGCTCGCCCGGAGGCCGCGGGAGCAGCTGCCCCTCTCTCCCCGCCCCTCTCTGGTCGGGAGGGTTGTCTTTAGCCAAACCGGGCTGGGAGGGGGCCGGAGTGATGAAAGTGGGCTGGGGGAGGGGAGGGGCTGCCGGGGATTTTTTTTTTTTTTTTCCGTGGGAAGGAAAATGATTCTGCTAGGCAGATAGATGCCATGTGCGCTGTGTACTCAGGTTTTTCCTATTTATTGTGGACGGGAAACTCGCCATCTCCGCCCAGCCGACGGGCAGACCCGGGATGGGCTGGCACCTGGGGGCCTAAGTAACTCCTGCGCCCTCGCCACAATCCTTTTGTCTCCTCGCTCTCTGAGTGGTTCCCTCCTCCCCCATCTTTCTCTGTATTAGCGTAGTTTTCTCTCTCTGTGGTTTTGTCACTGACCTCCTCATATGCTGGCCCTGTTTCTCTTTTGCTCCTCCCTCCCCTATCCATCTATCACCCTCTGTGCTTCAATG
>ML102281.1:0-15985 GCA_003697995.1 Taxidea taxus jeffersonii | reverse complement strand
TGGGAGCGCCGCCCAGGCAGAGAGCCGCCTTCGCCCTGTTATAAACATTACCAAATCCGCAAAGGAGGGAGCAAGCGTTGGTTTGTTGGAAATGGCCGCATCGCCCGCGGGGCTGCCCGGGGAGAGGAGGGTCTCGGCGCCGTGTCCCCCCCCCTCCCCCCGGGGTGGGAGGCAGGCCGTACCGCTTGTCAGCTTTAGTGCCTCCTGTCACGGGGATTCTTGCAGCGACAGCTACCACTTAGAGCTGACTGTCCGCCAGGCCCCGTGCGAAGCAGTTACCTACATGATTTGACACACTTCAGAACCCAAGAAAAGGAGGTGTGCTCCCGTGACACATACAGAAAACGGGCCACAGCTAGTTAGTGGCATATCCCGGTTTTGAATCCAGAGCGGCCTGAGCCGAAAGTTGAACTCCAGAGGGCATGATCTATGACCTAAGGGAGCCGGACAAGATGTGGAGTTTCTGTTTACTCGGATGCCCTGCTGGAGTTGCAGGGCCAGGACACCTAGTGGTGTCCCCACTTTCAGGGGCTGCCTCCTCCAAGCTGCTCTCCCCACTCAGGCAAGGTCTCCTAAATGGAGGAGACGGTAAGACCTACCATACCTGGAGCCCCAAACGTTTCCCACCCGCCTGAGTGGCTGGGGCCCTGCCAGCCCCTCTGAGGAGCTGAGGATGGGTGAGCCCTCAGACTCTGTCCCCTGTCTCAGGGAAGGCAAAGAGGACAGCTGTGGGGTCTTGCTGGGTGGGAGAGCTTGACTCCCCGTCCACCCCCAACTGAAGGGCTTTGGTGTGAGAACAATGACAGAATGACAGGCCAGTCCAAGAGGAGAGTTGAAAACAAGATTGACGTAACCCTTTATTGCAAATTCTAAAGTAAAAAGATGTACAGTACAAAGTAAAATTGAAATTTCAGACTATAAACTTCCAATCCACTTATGCATTCTCATTTCTCAAGCATTTCTGCCACTTCCGCGTAAACGGAACAGGGAACAAGTCGAGGGGGTGAGGGAAGGAGGAGATACAGCAAGGGAACAAAATTAAGTGTCTAGAATAATCACAAACCCCAGAAGCAAGTGAAAGGAAAGACATTTTCTCGACCTGCTGTCCTGGTGATGAGAAGCGGGGGTGGTTGGAGCAGTGCAGTTTAAAATGGCTCTCAGAATAGCAGCATTTATGATACCATTTCATCTTTCTTAAGTCCAAATAATACTTTGCCCTTCCCTAGTGCCTTTGCCTCTGTATCTCAAAAACACTTTACAAAACATTTAGTTAAAGCCTCACAACACCCCTGTGAGGTAGGTCAGTATTATTATCCCCATTTTACAGATGAGGAAACTGAGGCACAGAGAGGTTAAGTGACTTGCCCAAGGCCACACAGCGAGCCAGTGGTTGAGCTGGGGATGGAACACAGGAGTTCTTTCCCTTTTCTGGAACCACTGGACCACGCTCCCCTTTACCTATATACATTCTTCACACACACACACCACACGTGCACACCCGCCCACCCCACCCCACTTAGCCTCTATGTACAGCAAACAGCAGTGGGGGGCAGGGGCAGGGGGTGCCTCAGGAGCATTTTCATGGAGGAAATCTTGGTAATCTTGGAAAGGAACTCCAAGAAAGCACAGAGCTGAGCCACAGTGCAGACTTCTGTGCATACCTTGGGCCCCTCCTGACCCAGACTTCTTCTTCTCTCCTGATGTCCCCCTGGCTGGCTAGTTGCAGCCGATTCTTTAGGGGGTGGGGGTACCTGAAAATGAACGAAGCTTTTTGCAAAACTTTGGGCAACATCTGAGAAAAGAAAGAGGCATCATTACAGAAGATGCCCAGGACTCAAGTCACAAAGTCATAACCCATGGCAATCTCACCTCCACAGCAGGCCTGGAGGCTAGGGCCGAGGGGAGGAGGATGGGGACTGACCTACCAGCCATCTCTCTCCAGAGTGAAGCTACTGGAGCGGACTAGAGTGGGCACTTCAAAATCCTCCTGAGAGTGTTTCTGGACGGGGAGACATGGCCTAGAGAGGGATGTCCCCAAAGCAGGGCAGGGTGAGGGAGGGGAGCTGTACTCCTCTTCCCTGCACGAATGTGAACGAGACCAGCCGTAGTCTGCTGGTGTATATGTTGGGGTGATGGAGGGCAGGGCCCAGCATTAGCTAGCAGAGTGGAGACTATTGGGCATCGTGCTTGTCCAAGCTTTGGGGCATTAGGATAGGTTTTTTTGTTGTTGTTGTTTTGTTTTTCATTTTTTGTTTTAACATACTGGTGCAAAAGGCAGAAGTGAGGCCAGCACGGCTGGGTTGGCTGACATCATCTCTGGGGGCTCTGCCAGGTGGATTGGTGAAGAAGGGGTTTCGTGGGCCCGGAAGCACTGGCCCGGGAGGGGGAGGGACGCCACATGCAATGGGTAAGTGCTGGGTGGGGGGGATCTGATTAGGGGGGGAGATGGTAGGTGGGACCTTGCTCTTCTCTCCAATCTTTACTTCTCAGCCAGAACTTTTCTCCCTTCTGTTCCCCTCCTTTCCCCAAATGTGCTAAGGTCCCGATTCCCAGACCCCTCCCAGGACTCAAGAATTGGGATAGTCAAGCAACAAACGGACACCAAGACAGGCTTCCCTTGTACAGCAAAAAGGGTCATTTTTATTTTGTTTCCTTTTGGCTTAGAGTAGTGATGTACTTTTTTTTTTTTTAAATCATGTCTCATTTAGAGCAGTGTTGGCCTCCATGCATTCACTAATACACTAATCTTCACTAGTGGTCTTTTACAAGTTTACATTGGTTGCGGCGGAAAAGAAAAGAACTTTGGGCACTGTTGTTCCTGGGGCTGTGACTGGGAGCGTCTGCTTATTTCTCCCCAGTCAACTCCTGACGCCAAAAGTGGCTCATTTAGAGAAGTGGGAGTAGGTCATGTTGACGCGGGACGTTTTTGCTGCTCTCACCCTCTGCTTTAAATTATGGAGTCTCCTCAGCCTACAGCAACAAGGAGGTTAAGGGAAGAAGAGGGGAAAGTGTTTTTCACACACAAACCAGCAACGGTGTCAGCTGACGCTCAGTGGCTTTGGCTCTGCATTTTAAGTTAACAGCATTGCACATGTCTTTTTGCTTTTTGTCCTTTTTAAAAGGTGGATAGTGGAGTATAAATACTGCACCAAGGACCTGGCTACAAAAAATAAATATTTATATTATATTTATATATCTATATATATATATGTGCAGTGATACTGTGGCTGCGGCTGCTTTTTGATTGGCTTCGTTAATATTTGGCAAAGCGTTGCCACTTACCCACTCAGTGAAGGCGCACGGAAACGTCACCGACTCAGTTCAGTGCCTGTTAACTGCGGGTGTAAACTGCTGGTGATGGTGTCATTTACTACCAAAGAAGTGTGGAGCAGGGCGGGTGAGTGAGAGAGTGAGCGAGCGAGTGGGTGGAGGGACGGTGGTGGAGGGAAAAGAAGGTAGGAAAAGTTAAAAAAAAAAAAAAGTTGAAACATCAGAGTGGGGGGGCTTCTTCCCTACGAAGCTGGCTGATGGGTGTCAGATACCAAGGCCCACTTGTGTGTTACTGAGGAGATAGCTGCTGGGGGTCTGGGGGGAGGGAAAAGGTCAGATCTTAGAAAAAATCTCATTACTATGCTCTAGTAGCTTAATGACATCACTAGCATGAGCGCTTGGGGGGTACCGAGCGGGATCTTATAGCTCTGTTGCCCATCCCAAGACCTAAGAACAATTATGAAGTTTAGCCAAATCTTGCATAGAAGTGGTTAGAATTTATTGCACATTGGAACAAAAATATATATATTTTTTGTTGTTTTGGAAAAGACCATTAGCAATAAAAAATTTTTTGTCTGTCTGTCTGGTTTGGGGATATACATTGGCTGACAGCATCTAAGATCTAAGAAGAAAGTAAAGTATAAAAAATAAAAATAAACATGACAATGGCATAAGCCAGAAGCCATTTCCTATTTGATAAGTTAATAATTTGTATTTACAAAAAGGCATGCCAATAAAAGAAAATGATATATTACAGTATTTATAATTCTCTTAAAAAGAAGAGCCACACATGTCAGCTTCTGTTTTGTGCTGTTTATGATGTAGCCTGTACATGTTACCATACATTCGTCCTAGCAGTTAGCAGGGTCACTGAGAGAAATGCTTTTCCAGCCTGGTGTCGGGGGATAGTACAAAAGTCCTACGGAGGAGGCCGCAGAAGCAGGCTGACGAGAGCCGGACAGAGTTTCTAACGGTCAGACAAGAGAGAAATCTCTGCTTGCTGCCTTGCTGTGGCTTGTTCTACGCAAAACTAGTCAGGTGGTTGGTACACTTACACCAGAGTGCGTCCACGGCAAGGCAGACGGGCGGGTCTGATTACAGGGGGCTTTCAGTCCCCCTTGGTATTCTGGTTCGGGAACAATTTGTTTTGATTTGGTTCGCTTGCTCAAGTCTCCTCATTCTCTGTGAGGACTTCCTGACATGCAAGTGCAGCCTCGTGGCTGTGAGTGCTAGTCATCAGAGGAGAGACCCCTGGACTAAAAACTGTCTTCCCTAAAGCGGGAGATGGAACGGAAGACACTGTGCTCCCCGCAAAGCCACCCTCCAAGGACAATGGGCTAAGCAGATGGCACAACCGCAGAGAGGGAACTGTGCGGGGGGCCGGCGTGAGGGGGTGGGGGGGAAGTTGGGATGTCTAAAGAATTCACATTAAATCGCTGTCTCATGAGAATCAGTGCAATAAAGAAACCAAGTGGGCTTGGTTCAGAGGCGGCTCCATCTCTCCCTCAGGTCCACCAGTGACTATTCTATAATGCACGGAAGAAACCACCGCCACAGCCCCCAGGACTGCTGCCCTCACCGAGCTCTGTAGGTAAGGAAAGCTCCGCTTGGTGCAAAAATGAGATGGAGGCAAGAGGAACCATGCAGTGTGTGAGCTCGCGACAAGCCCTCTGTAGAGTGGGGAGGCCCGTCGGGAAGATCTGCACCCCTCTCCAGTGGGACCCGAGCCTGGAGAAAGCCACAGTGCAGAAGGACAGGACACTGAATGAAGTGAGCACCCCAGCCCCCTATGAAAGTTTGTTTTCAGTTCCCCAAATTGCCCCCTAGAGATAATGTGCCACTTTGAGTAGCACTTTTATCTCCGCCCCAAGTGTCAGTTCTCCAGTATGAAGGCTAAACAATCATCATAAATATTGCAATACAAATGAACTTTTTTTTTTTGGATTTTTTTGTTTTTAGCCCTAGGATTTGGTTTTACAGTGACATTATTAATACAAGCCATTCGAGATCAAAGTTTCCCCATGGAAGGGACACAGAGCAGCATTTAAATAGTTCATCTTTCGAAATGTGCAACAATGGCTGTATGTTAGAGACGTCTGTTAAACATACATGCACAACGGATCCGTCTGCTTGTTGGACTGGGTTTGTTTTTTGGTGGTGGTGGTCAATTGGTCGCTTATGTTTCCCTACCCAGAAGGTGTATGAAAGACTTCTAAGAATTCATAAGGATTTGCAGCAGGTATGGAACTCTTACCATTTTTTTTTTCCTCCAAATACAGTGAACGGTGCAGGGCTGGGTCCCATCCAAAGGCTGACCCAGTGCAGGGGACAGGATTAGTAGTGTCCTGTGGTGTATGGTTCTCATGCATGACTTCTGATCACGGCATGCCATCATGCAAATCATTTCTACGCATTGAACGAGCACAATGTTTGGAATCGGCCTGAGCAAGTCCTCCTCAGCCTGAAGAAACCTGATTGTTTCCCCCACCCATCTCCAAACCACGTGAAGCCCATGTGGAGAAGATGCGGTTATGTCAAAGAAACTGACAGTTGAATGCCACGGGCTAGATGTGAGTGTGTGAGTGTGTGTGTGTGTGTGTGTGTGTTTTCTTTTTGCTGCTTAGCTTAACTAATGTAAGAATGCAAATACAGTTTGCATGAACAAACAAACTTTTAAAGTGATGCTTTCTGCTTCTGAGAATCACCAAAATGAAAAAATAAAATCCCTTTGGCTGCAACGGAAATGTGCTGGTCCCGGCAGCCTCTCCTCTGGTTTTTGTATCCTGTTGGTTTTGTCCTAAGTTGCATTGACTGATGTGGAACATGCAGTAACCACCTGCCCAAGCGTTAGAAAATCTGTGAGTCCGGGGAGCAGGGTCCTTGGCCCTTGGCAGGTCACTGCTCAAGATGCAACCGTGTTACATGGTAAGCAGACTACGTTTGGTATAGATCTTCAGTTCAAGTGTCTCCACAGCTGTTCTGCATTGAGAAGATTCAGGAAGTTTGTAAACAATCTTTCACTTGCAAGTTTTACATCTATACAATATTTAATTTTTGCTTTCCTCTAACACTTGGATTCTCTGACCTCTTTTTGTCTTCTGGCCCTTTCCCTTCTTCCTTCCTCTGCCCGTTGCTGTTTCTCCTTCTCAGGTTTAGTTACGCTGTCGTAAGACGGGAGGGAGGCTGTGGATGGGGTGCTCTCCTTTTTCTCCCGTTGCGTGCCTCCATTCTCCAGCTTATTGGAAGTGGTCTTTTTGCAAATGAAGCCCCGCCTTGCTAAATGTCCCCGGTAGGCGCGCTGCAGGACCACAGCCGACACCTCCTCCTGCTTGCGTCGCAGTGTGGTCGTGATGGGCTCGTAAGACACTTTGGAAGGATTGGATGCCACGAACCGCTCCTCCATCTGCTGCCGGAGGATGTCCAACTCCCCGCTGTCTCCCAGGACCCGCTTGGTGAAGGCAAAAAGGATGTCCAAGCAGTGGATGCGGTCCCCGCTGACCATGGGCAGGTCCATGGCAATGAGCTCAATGGTGTTAGGCTTGGGCACTCGGAGAGGGTGCTCCAAGGCATCTGCAAAGTCTGCCAGCTTACAGTACTCGATGAACTGGGTGGCATCGGGGTCAAACTTCTCCCAGATCTCGTAGAAGGTCTCAAAGTCGTCCTCACTCAGAGGGTCGGCACTTTCCTCTGTGGCTACACTGAAGTTCTCCAAGATGATGGCAATGTACATGTTCACAACGATCAGGAAGGAGATGATGATGTAGCTTACGAAGAAGAAGATGCCCACAGAGGGGTTCCCGCAGTCACCCTTGAAGCCACTCCCTGGGTGCTCCTTATCCAGACTGCAGTCAGGGGGGCGGTTCAGGATGGGTAGCAGCAGGCCATCCCAGCCAGCTGAGGTCGTGATCTGAAACAGGCAGATCATGCTATTGCCAAAGGTCTCAAAGTTGAACATGTCGTCGATGCCAGCCTCGTGCTTTACATACGCGAAATTGGACATCCCAAAGATGGAGAAGATGAACATGACCAGAAAGAGCAGAAGGCCAATGTTGAACAGAGCAGGCAAGGACATCATTAAGGCAAAGAGCAGGGTCCGAATCCCTTTGGCACCTTTGATCAGACGCAAGATGCGCCCAATACGGGCCAATCGGATGACTCGGAATAGGGTTGGGGAAACAAAGTATTTCTCAATTATATCAGCCAGGAACATTCCTAAGAAGAGGACAGAAGAAGAAATGTTACTGAGACTGGAGACCCCTTTCTCTTAGGTCACCTGGCACTGGAGCCCTTACGTCCAAAGGGCTTTGCAGAACGAGCGCCTTACCATTCAATTGGAACTCTCATGATGAAAAAAGAAAATCACCTGTTTCAAATGTGTGCAAGAGCAGAGAAAACAATAACATAGATGTCTACGCACTTCACATCCATATTGAACAGACTCAAGTAATTTTACCAAATTTGCTTCCTCTCTTTAGCCACAGTCCTGGAGATGGTGGAGTATCATTCCAGTTTCTTCACAATTTCACTACAGATGAACCCATGCTATCATAGCTAGATAGATAGCATCCTAGCATCCTACTATGTTGAAAGAATTATGCTGTATCTCTTTAGAACAAGGTTTTTAGATCTCTAACTTAATTTCGGGACTTTGCATTATGTTTGTGAGATTGATTTCTGGTGTTACACTAATTCTGGGTTATTCATTTTTATGGTTGAACAGTATTCCATTTCATGAACAGGTCCTCATTTATCTGTTTTCCTACTCAAGAACAATTAGGTTTTTTAAAAATTTTTTTTAGAATTTTTTTTTAAATTTTATTTATTTGACAGACGGAGTTCACAAGTAGGCAGAGAGACAGGCAGAGAGAGAGGAGGAAGCAGGCTCCCCGTTGAGCAGAGAGCCTGATTTGGGGCTCGATCTCAGAAACCTGGGATCATGACCTGAGCCGAAGGCAGAGGCCTTAACCCACTGAGCCACCCAGGCGCCCCGAACAATTAGTTTTTTCTCAGTTTTGTGCGTGTGTGATTTTCCGAGGTATTACTGATTCCCCTCCAAAAGCTAGCAGATTTCCATATCCGCAAACAGTGAATGGGAGGACCCGGCACCACCCAGGACCGCATGCCCCTAGGCTGTGGTGTCTTGGTTATTCTGCTAAGCCGTGAATTTTCAAAGTATCTTCTTCCCGGCTCTGAAAAGACATTTTTGGTTTCTTATTGTCCCATGTCCCTACCCTGCCGGGAGTAGCCAAGAAAACTAGAGGGGATCTTTCAGGAATGGCTTTTCACTCAGAGCATCTAGATTTTGTGTTTAAAGCCATAAATCAGAAAAAGCATCAGCAGAGAAAAACGTCAAGGCATAGTAAGTAGGATATAAAAGGGGAGGGTGACTATGTAAACCCAGAGGGCCTTCTTCTGCTTACGCTTATCTGGGGGTCCACCTCAGCCAGACTACTTGTCTTGAACACTGCGAGCAATCATGGGAGCCCAGTGAAGGGCCACAGAAGGGAGAGGGCATGCAAAGGTTGTGATGTGGCAACTGAAGGGAAGGCAATGACGTGCCCTCTTCCTTCAGTGCCTGCTCCTGCTGTCGAGGCCCTGACGAGACGACAGGAGCTTCTAAGGACAGGAAGGATTTACTTTGAATAAGGAAATATCTTTCAACCCTAAGGGTTTACAAATACTGGGACAATGAACTGCAGAAAGCTGGGCATCCCTTATTTGAGCCCCCCCACCTTTTCTTTTCTTAAAAAGATTTATTTAATTTAGAAAGAGAGAGATTCTCAAGCAGACTCCCCACTGAGCATGGAGCCCGCTGCAGGGCTTGATGTGGGGCTCCATCCCACAACCCAGAGATGGTGACCTGAGTCAAGATCAAGAGTTAGACGCTTAGCCGACTGAGCCACCCAGGCTCCCCATTGAACTTCTGAAGCTAGGATAAACATCTTTTGTTTTCTGTTTGTTTGTTTCCCTCCTCCGTCTAAGGCTCAAACAGGTGTCTAACTGGAGACATACAGAGTAACAGGCACCACTTTGGACTTACACTCCCCCACGCATTCCTTCATAAAGGTGTCTTTGTGATTAGTCAAACTCTTTATGCGTGATTCTTTTTCAACATAGGACAAAAATCTTAACTTTCAGCAAGGGACAAGAGCAGTAAGTTCAGAGAGGAGGCTGGATAGCCTCTTGGAGCATCTTCTAGAGTTAGAATTACATGGAGTATTTGAGCTTTAAGAAAACGTCTACCACAGCCAGCCCCCAAGATGAAGTCTCAGCTCTCTTCTTTTTGCATCTCAAGTAAGTCATAACCAGTGACTGTAAGAAGTCAGGTCATATCTGGACTACTTCATTCTAGTAAGCAAGTAAGTCTTCAGGGAGAAGGTGCCAGAGTAAGGTTCTGTCTGATGAATGGGTACTTGTCCTCAGAGAAAAGGGGAGAAATATGGAGAGACAGCACTCCAGGGAGCAGGAATGCCATTTAAGGGGTCCTCTAGGAGGTCCCAGGGCTAGTTACCCTAACTTCCCTTAATTGAAAAAGATGATTTCTATACTTTTGTTTCTGAACAAATGAATGCTATTTAATAAAAATCCTAATCACCAAAAGTAAAATTATTCTTCCCTTTGTTTTTGAGTACCATCTGAGAATAGGGGGCATGGTTTGGTTTGTGGGTTTTCCCACTCAGTGATGGGTGGGCATGAAACACTGAAGAACAGTGGACAGGGCAACACTGTCCAAAGTGTGTTTTGTGGGAGCTTAGGAGTGTGGATTTGAGGCCAGGGCTGGACTTGAACCCTTGCTCACTTGCTCACCAGCCTCATGTCTTGGTCACTGCTCTGTGCATCAGTTTCTTGTACTTAGAAGGTTGTTGTGAGGACTATAGGAATTATAACTAGCAAAGCACTTAGAATGGTGACCGGCACATAGTATGTTTCACTAAAACATGAAATACCATTAGTATTATTTGAAAAAAGGGTGCTGTGATCAAAATAAAAGTAGGATGATGTGTTCAACCTTTCTTTACTGTAGGACTTCCAAGATCCTTCTATAGACCACTGTGCTCTGGGACTCTCCAAAGGGAAATTCCATGTATAGTGCTGCCCAGAGTAATTTCATCATGGAGTTCTTTTCTTGTGGGGGGGGATGTATGAGAATAGTGCTCCATGTACCAACACACTTTTGGATGTGCTGCTCCAGCAGACAGAACAAGAAAACCAGAAACTAGCACAGGCCAAGGGGAGGGCCAGCTGCTTTCAGTTGCCCCTGGTCACCACCTTGCTCAGCCAGCCTGGCCACGGGCTCTGGGGCTGGTTCCTGCGGGCCTCAGGCACTCTTCCTCTGCCAGCCTATGTCAGTTAAACCTACCTGGAACCAAGCCAGTGTTTTACCATTGAGATGACTTTTAGGAAGGCCAGGAAATAAGTTTCGGGAGGCCAATCGATAGGCCAGCATTTTGTCTGCCTGCCAGAGTATCACCCCTCCCATGCCTTTAGGTTGAATTAAAATGTTACACGGTTGCCGTTAAGATCTAACCCGAGTTCCGCCTCTGCCACCTCCTAGCTGGGTGACCTTGGACACACAGAAGATTAAAAAATAGCTTGCTTCCTGGGCTGTCATAAGCATCAAATGAGATCATGCCAGTGAAGAACTATGCCGGTGCACAGTAAAATGTCAGTAAAATGAGCCCTGCTGTCCCCACCAGAATGTTCTTAGACTACTTTCATTAGTATCCAACCTTAAAATCTCTTACTATTCCTTTTTCCACATTACATTGCAACGGCAGCCAGGGTTCTTTTCACCTTCCCTGTTAACTTTAAACACCTCGAAAGCAAGAGCCAAATCTCTATCATTTTCCCCCTTTAACCAGGGAATTTCTAATCCAAGACAACTATGAACACTCACTAGAAACCCACTGACCACGTGACCTACTGGGTGGGCCCATGAGATGACTTAGAGATGCATGTGGGCTTCTGCCATGAGAGCCCCGGGCCTGTACTTGACACCCATGGAACTGGGCGCTCACCTGGGAGTCCCATGCTCAAGGCCAGGCAGGCGCCCTGCGTCTTCCCCTGCCGGTCCCACTTACCCACAATGGAGAGGATGACTACCACGAAGTCAAAGATGTTCCAGCCAATGGTGAAATAGTAGTGCCTCAAGGCAAACATTTTGAGCACACACTCACAGGTGAAGAAGATGACAAAGACCAGGTTAATCCAGTAGAGAATGTTTTCCATCTGCTTGCTCTGCGTATCTGTCTCCACCATCATGGTCACCATGTTAAGGCAGATGAGCATCATGATAACGATATCAAAGGCTTGTTGAGTAACAAAGTCAAAGATGATGCCTTGGATTTTGTTCTGGGGGTGGGAGGGGGAGGAAAGACATGAGAGCATTCATGAGAGCCTCCCCGAGCAGACCATGGAAGCTGCCATCACCTCTCTTTTCTGCAACCCTGGCCAGTTCTTTGCTGCTGCTCTGGCAGGATGTCAGGAGCAGGGGCAGACCCTGATAACACCCAGTATTTTCTTCCCCAAGGCTAACACTGCCCCTATTCTCTTTTGTGTCTATGCCAATACACGCTTCTGGAGGTCTTCCCACCTTGCCAATTGCCCCTGTTCAGCCTCATTTGCCGGCCACGTCTGCCCTGACCTTGTCTCTTTTCTCTCTACACTGTCTCCCCAGGAGAGCTCACCTATTCCTACTGAGTACATGCTGTCTGTGTCCTTCAGTTTCTCAAGTTCTTTCCTTTGAATCCCTATGTTGCTTTCTCAGCATCTCTCCTTGTTGACTCATAAGCATCTCCAACCTAACAAGTCCTTCTCCTGCCTCTCACCCAACCCGCTCCTCTTCCATCTCTATCGTCCACCCAGTCTCCAAGCTAGACACCTAAGAGTCACCCTTGTCACTTTCCTCTCCCTTGTCCTCCCACCGCAATCACTGCAGGTCCAACTGATTTTTCAGAATTCATCCACTTCATCCCACTTCTTTTGGCCCCACACTAGCCCAAGCACCATCTTCTATCTGGATTTCTGAAAGAGTCTCCCAACTGGTGTCCTGCTACCTCTCTCGCCTGCCTCCAGCATAGTCTCCAGAGTAGCAAGTGTGATTATTTAAAAACATAAATGGATCCTATCCTGCTTCTACTTAAAACCTTTCAACAGCTTCTCATTGGGCTTGCAACAAAGTTCTTATTGCTAGCCTGATTTAGAGATGCCTTGTACTGTCTAATCTGGCCCACCTCATGTCCCTTCCTCGAGCCCATCACCACCTGGCCACACGGATGCTTTCTGCTTTTACAGCCAGCACTCCTGGCTCTTTCTCATCTACCCAAGTAGACTCTTCCTAGTGGGGCTTTCTCGGACTACTTTACCAAAGTGGATCCTCCGTCCCAAGCTCCCCATTCTCTGTCAGGCCCTCTGGTTGTTTTTTCTCACAACACTACATGTTGTATAGTGGTGGTTTGATCGTTTATTACCTAAATCCCCCCCTGTATTAAAAACAACCTTGACAACAGTGTCTGAATTGTGTCTGTCACTTTGGGCCTAGTACCTGGAACATTAGTAGGAGACCTGTAACTATTTGCTGAATGACTCCTGCCACAGAAGAAAATATAGGAGAAGAAAATACAGAAAATACAGTTTCCTGCATGCAAAGGACTGAATAGAGCTTCAGAAATTTTTTTTTTTTAAGATTTTGTTTATTTATTTGACAGAGAGAGATCACAAGTAGGCAGAGAGGCAGGTGGGGGTGGGGGGAAGCAGGCTCCCCGCTGAGCAGAGAGCCCGCTGCGGGGCTCAATCCCAGGACCCTGAGATCATGACCTGAGCCGAAGGCAGAGGCTTTAACCCACTGAGCCACCCAGGCGCCCCGAGCTTCAGAAATGTTAACCCTCTCCATTCTTAGTCTCGTTTCCATCACAAAATGGAAGCTCTAACATCAAAGAAATACCAAAAACCTTCTCTTTCTTAAGATCTCTGAATTTTTTTTTTTAAGATTTTATTTATTTATTTGACAGACAGAGATCACAAGTAGGCAGGGTCCCTGCTGAGCAGAGAGCCCAATGCGGGGCTCGATCCCAGGACCCTGAGATCATGACCTGAGCCGAAGGCAGAGGCTTTAACCCACTGAGCCACCCAGGCGCCCCTGGTTTTTTTTTTTTTTTAAAGCCTAGGAACTCAAGCTGGTGCTTACTTTGAGGATCACTTTCACTTACTGGTTTCCCAACTGTTCGGCAGGGCCTGAGGGCTTCCTTCCCCTCAGAAGTTGGTGAGGCGGGTATGCCAGGCCCAGAGAGTGGCACTAAGTAGGGAAAATGCTTAGGGACTCCCACGCTTGGTTCAAAGTAGCTCTACTTTTATTTCTACAAATTAGACTGCCAGGTGAGCTTTGAAGAGTTGTGCTGTTTTTAAATAAAAAGTTACTTTAAATGAAAGTTACAGAAGATGGAACTTTGAGCCTGGGGGTGGTGTCCCACTCTGCTGGGTACATGGCTTCAGGAGCAGAGCATGTCCTCTGACCTTAGAGGGCAGGCACCAACTAAAGGGCAAAGCAAGATCCTAGTACCCAAATCTGTTCAGTTCAAGACTGAAAATCAGGACATCCCACTCCTAGTTTCACCCTCTTCTCCCACAAATAGTCAGGGTACTATCTTGTCTTGCAAAGACTTACTTGCTGGGCAGAGAGCTGAGAAGATAGTGGTTACATCCTATCTTGTAGTGGGAGAAAGAGACCAGCTTTCATTTTCACTTTCCTTTGTTAATTTTTAGCGGTCTCTTAAAACATCTTTCTACCAGTGCCAGAGCCTATGTGATTATAACAGGTTGATTCTCTGCTGCAGCCCAAGGAAGTCTCAGAGGAAAGGTCAAGCACAAATATAAAAGCCATCCCCTACCTTAGTCCCTGTTCTGCTGTCTTCCCCAGATCCTCTGAATGGGGTGGCGGGAGAGGATCAGAGGACACAGGCAGCCGTCACTTACCCCTTTCTTTCCTTGACAATAATCCTACCAGTGTATTTGCCATTTGGGGGTCTCACTCTGCCCTCAGCCTGCACTCACCAGGGGGCGGGGAATGGGTTTCTGTGGTTTCTTTGAGCCCAGCTTTTTCATGGCATTATAATACTTCTTCTGTTCTTCTGTCATGAAGATGTCCTGACCTCCAAAGTAAAGGAATAAAGAAGAGAACAAGCAATTACAATAGGCTCTCACGTGCTGTGGTTTGGACCTAAGATTCAACCCTAAGAGCTGAGGGGGGCCTGACTCCCTGACCTTTCCAGAGGTCAGTTAAGCTAACAGTTGGCCCATAATGAGGTAGATCTAGGACAACTATTCTAATTCAAAGAAACATCAGCCTTCAACCTCAGCTTGGAATTCCTGGGGTCCGCCAGCGGCTAGGCATGAGGGAAATGGACTGCCTCACTGCGGGCCCTCAGGGAAGGGCACACTTGAGAGCTGTGACGCTGAAGACAGTTGAATCTTCCTGGTTCACACATTTTTGGGGACCTGCTTTCCATGACAGAAGTCTAAAGAAGAACATTTTAAAATGAAAGGATTTTCAGGTCCTGGTTATTGGCCCATTTATTTCCAACAATATTAAAAATTCAGAAATCCTGGTGTAAGAAAACAACACAGGGAGGTCCCTGACACAAATGTGACTTCTACAGTGGATGACGAGAGTGAGTGCTTCAGTTTGTTTAGGAAAAATTGTTAACCTGGAACAAGGCAGGAAGTGAACTTTCCAAGGACGGTCTCTCAAATCCCGGTCTGCTAGTGGTGCCCAGGGATTCCCATCGGCCATGACAAGTCTAGACACTTTCTACTTCTTGCTACAGTTACTCAGCTGCTGCTGTCCTTTTCACCCGTCACTAGGCCCTCTCTGACCTGCCTCCCCCTGGCGGGAAGCCACACCCAGCAAAGACCTTAAGAATTCCTAGTACATTAGGTATTAGGACATTGTTAGTTTGCCCTAGGAAATGTGGTAAAGCACACACTGTGCAATCCAGCACCCCCCCCCCCAAAGAGTTGATGGCACTGATGTATAGTGCGGCCAAGGCCACAGGGAGGCAATAATAAGGATTTTAGAGAAAGAGAGGCATTTTTTTTCTAGAGATAGGGACAGAAGTGTCTCTCATCTGAGTTGAGCTCTGGCCGCTGGCGGTGAGGGGAGGAAACCTATCTTTTTCTTTTGTTGATTGAAGTTATCAATGATGACACCAATGAACAGGTTCAGGGTGAAGAAGGAGCCGAAGATGATGAAGATGACAAAGTAGATGTACATGTAGATGTTGTCCTCATACTTAGGCTGCTCGTCGGGCTGTCAAGGGATGGGAGAGGAAAGAAGAGAATCAGCTCCTGGGCAGTGAGGGTGGGGGTGGGATGAGGCGGGCGATCTGACATGCCATTGCCACCAGCCATTACTGCCCACTGGCGCTGTTGCACGAGCTGGGCGTAGAACGCGCTACTTTCGGTCTGCCCAGGGCCTCCTCCAGGCCGACAGGCCCCGCCCTGCCGGAACTTAGGTGGAGACTATGCAAATGACGAGGCCAGGGGGAGGGGAGGACTGGCGGCTAGGAGCCACACTTGGGTCAGCAAGAAGAAGAGATGGTTCCCCTGGGGCCAGGTCAAAACCAACAGCCTGATCATCCCGAGTCGGTGTAAAAGCATGATGACTGACTGAGAGGAGGAAACTGAGCTATAATCAATCAAACCAGCAATACGTGTCCTA